>CM077079.1:35614262-35782960 GCA_039513925.1 Platanthera zijinensis | reverse complement strand
TAAGAGGGACCCCCTGCAAAAAGTTCAAGTCATTTGGATGAATGGATTGATGGGGAACTCAATTTAGTCTCTGATCAAACTTATGTATAGGCTGTACCATTTTGAATGCTGTGGTCAAATCACTTACCCAAATGGGTTGAGATAAATTTTAAATTAAGGTAGACTTCAAGGATACAATTTTCATGTTGGCTATATTTTATGGTTTAGCCCCTAAGGGTCTCATTTATCTAATTTAAAGGGGGCACTGTAAAGGGTTAAAAATATAAAACCTTAATAATATTTATATTAACTGTTCATCTTCTTCATGAACCCAAACATCAACCCTAAAAAGCAAAATGCATGTAGCTTTTCCCAAGCTAAACTCCGGCCACCCGACCACTTCCCTGGCCAGCCACCGCCACCACCACCACCACATTCGTCGTGGTGGTGGCTATCGCCCGACGGTGGTTTGGCCGCCGGAGGTGGTGGTTTCCGGCGAACCCGCCACCATGATTTTTTCGGGAAACTCCATTTTTTCTCACTTGGATCGGCTCGTTTGAGTTCGATTTCTCAACCTAATTTGATCTAGGATACTAGCACAAGGGGAGAGAGGAGAAGCGTACCTTGTTTGTGGTTCGACGGCGGCGGCGGTCAGCCATGGCGTTTTTCCTCTCCGGCGAGCTTGCCCGATTCCTCGATCCTCCACCAAAACCTTTGATCCAATACATTATTTTGACTGCCAAGGACGTTTTGAAGATGATGGGATGGTCAGAAATTGGAATGGGGGATGCATGGGGGGATTTATATTTTCATGGAGGGGGAGATGAAGGGGTGGTTGGCCATGGTGGTTGGGCTCCTCCATTAATGGTGGCTGATGAGAAACTGATGGGAATCTCTTCCCAAGGGTCAGTGTGAATGAATGGAGGCTTGGGGAGGTGAATGGTGTGGCTCATGGTCTCCCTCCATAACTCCTCTCTCTCTTTTCCTTTTTATCTCTCCTCCATTAAGGAGAAAACACTCATTTTCTCTCTCCTAGTCACCCCCTTCGAAATTTAGGTGGCATCCCACATAAATATCAGCCTCCTAAAGTTAATGGGCCACTCAAATTGGGCTTAGCCCAAATGGCTTGGGCTTGGTTAGGTCATTTAGGCTAGTGTGACCTATTTTAGGGTTGAGTTGACTTTGGTCAATTTGACCCTTTTGGGTTGAACCCAATTGATCCTTGGTTACCCATTGACATCCCCTAAGGTCTAGAAAGACTTGGGTAGGGTTGGTTTGACACCTTGGTGGTCACTTGACCCTTATTTAGGGCACTTTGACCACTTTAGAGTTTAAGTTGACTTTAGTCAACTTGACCACTTGGGTTGACCCAAATGGGTCCTTAGTGACCCAATGGACCTCTTAAAGGGTTAGGGAGGTTTAGGTGATGTCATTTTGGCAAGTTGGAAGTCCATTGACCCTAGATAAGCTACTTTGACCATTTTAGGATTAGGGTTGACTTTGGTCAACTTGACCTTTTTAGTTGACCCCAATGGGTCCTTGGTGACCCAATGAATCTTCTAAAGTGTTAGGGATGGTTAAGGTGGGTCAAAGAGTCAAGGTGAGTCCCTAAAGTCAAATTTCCAGGTTAGATGGTTGGAATTGTGGTTTTTGCAGGACCATGGTGAACTCACCTTCATTCCTAGATTCACTTGGTCTTCTTGGGCTTCCTAGGGTTTTGTCATGACCTAGTCATCACAAAACACTCCTAATGGTCTAGTTATTTGAGGGATGTTACACCATCACATAACATTCTCTGTGCCATGTGGCAGCCTCGAGCGCCACATAGCACCCTCATAGAGGGAGGGTTGCCGCATGATGCCCGCAATTTGGGCGAGTGGTGCGGCAGCAGCCCACTGACCATTGTATTGTGTTTAAGATCTCCCCTCAAAATTAGAGGTCCAGCCGGAGAATCTTATCATACACCATCGCCAACACGCAATGCAAAATTGACTAACGATAGTGTGGAGGCACAACCATATCCAATTCTTCCCATTGGTCACTCTGATGCCACCCATCAATGGTGGTCATAAGCTAATATTGTCATACATTACCTAAATAGAGAGTCAGTTATATTGCGGAAAACACACTCAACATGTTGTGCCTCAGCAAATGACATAATTATATTAACAGAAGAATAATTATCACAAAAACCCAATATTAAAGACTTGTATAAACAATTACGCTATATTAATCATTGTTCTATCAACAATGAATATCATGCAATAAGTAAGAAAGACACAGCTTAGTTATATTATACCTGAACCATTGTCTAGTATCTAACATATCTTATTATACAATTGTGATTGTTAGACGTATGCACATTCAAAATAGTGTGAGTTAACTGACAGCGTTACTCTACCGCTACAAAAGGTAAAAGATATATCAACATCACATAATAGACTTATAGACACTAAGTTAACAGCTAATGAATGAATAAATTTAACATTTTTAAAGTTAAGATCTTACTTGAGGATAACAGTAGTGTTGCATTCCCCACCTTCAAGACGTCAGCTGTCTCGTCATTCGCAACTGTAACAGACTCTTTTACAGCAGTGAGCCCTATCATAAGATCAGCATTGTTACTAACGTGGCACGTCGTCCCCGAATCCAAGTACCACTCCATGCTGGCCTTAATATTTCCAACCATCGCCACAAAATCGGAAGACTCAGCTAGGCTAACCATATTGGCTTGGTTGCCATCCTGTGGTGCTTTGCTTATTTCACGTTTAGAGAGTCTGCAATCAGATACGCTGTGCCCACACTTGTTGCTGTTAAAACACTTGCCCTTGAACATTTTGGCGCGTTTGCTAGGGCCTGCAACCTGTAAGCTACCATGGGAGGGTTGGGTTTTTTTAGGGTTCAACACGCATTTAGAACTGAGAACCATGTTAGCTGCAGCCTTCTGTTTGCTAACAGTTTCTAAAGGGTGTCGAGTCCTATTCTCATCCTCAATGCAAATAAATCGCTTGAGGTCAATAAGACCAACTTGCATCTTCTTGCGGTACATTTTAGTTTTAAAATTGTACCACGTAGAGGGCAGTTTAAAAATAATCATACCAACAACAAAGCTGTCTCGCAGGGAAATATTCTCACTATGTAAAGAATCTACTAAAGATTTAAAATCAGATACCTGAGGGAGAATCGCCTTCTCCTCGTTGAACATGAAGGAATGAAATTTGTCCACCAGGTGCGTCTTGGACAGATCCTCCTCTTGCCTGAAGTGCTCCTTCAGTGCCTCCCAAATTTCCTTGGCAGTTTTCAGCTTGATGTACGTCTTCTCCAGGCTGGAGGACAGACAGTTCAGCAAGTAGTCGCGGCAGAAGTCCTCATCAACGATCCACTGGGCCTCCTCTCCAGTCCCCATAACGGCAACACGATCAGACTGAACTGTGTAAAACATGTTTAGATACTTCATTCCGAACTGGGTATTCAGCTTCCAGTCGTTGAACTCCGTCGCCGTAAACTTTTCCACTTTAATCATCGAAACAGGGGACGAGAAATTGTTCCCCTTCATCATCTCTTCTTTCCCCATATATATATATATATATATATATATATATATATATATATATATATATATATATATATATATATATATATATATATATATATATATATATATATATATATATATTTGCTCTCCTCCTTCGGTTGAACACGGTCACCAAAATTAAAACATGAATTCCTCTCTCAAATCTACAACAACACAGATGAAGAACAACAAGAGGCCCACTGTATATTTCCCTTTCAAAAAAGTACCTCTGTCCTTTTCCTCACCAACACAATCAGGGAAAAAAATAAACTTGCGCTTTCCCGATTTCAAGCAACGAATCAGAAAATTGACTTCAGGCGGAGTGCCTTTCCAAGTAGGGGACCAAAAGACTTGATCTGTGTAGGAGAAGACCTAATCCTCTTGACGCTACCTTCTCTTTCCCGATCAAAAACCAACGGCGTCTTCTCCTTTTTCTCCCGATCGGCAACCACGCACGGCAGAAGTGGGAGCGGCGTTTTCGGCGACAGTGGATCTGAGTCTAGGCGGCGCTTCCTCCTTTCTACAGGCGGCGGAGAATCTGACTCCAGCGGAGGTAGATAAACTCTTTGCAGGCGGGCTTTCTCCTCCCCTTCAGAGCACCGACGAGAAGAAAAAAAAAACGTGGGACGGGATTATTTCTCCCTCTCCGATCACCTCTGTCCCTGTTGCGATCGAGAACGACGGCGGCGTTAGCGTTGGTGTTTCTTTACGGCCGGCTTTTCCCGTTTTTTTTTCTTTTGCAAAGTCCAGGCGGCGGAACATCTTCCCCTTTTCCCGATCGTGCAGCGGCGGCGAAGTTCCGTGAGGAAGGGGAGCAGTGCACGAACCGAAAAAAAACAGTTACGGGATGTTCGAGCGTGGGGCTACTTTGAGATTGTGATTGTTGCTCGAAGCATTCGGATGTGGATCTAGGTGGAATCCCCTACCCGTTGCCCCTAGGTGGGTATAAATAGGCAAACCCAAGGAGTTTCTACGTGTATCGGATCTATACGTGTCCGAACTAACCCGTTATGCCTCCGAACCCGTTATTCGTCCAAATATACACTAACAACAATATCATCCCATAACACCTATCACGTGTGCTCATAATGAATTATTAGAATAATGAACATAATTAGATATATTTAAATGGCGAGCACTAAAGTGTTTGAAAGCGAGGTGATATATGGATTTTTATTGGGTCATCACAGTCTTCCCACGACCACCGCCTACATACTCTATATTAACTTGCATACGACCTCAAACCAACGTAGCCCTATTAGTTTCGCATGGATTGCCTATTTGGACCATCTAGCATGTGGGTTTCCTTTGAGTAAAACTCATCAGCCGTCTGATATTCTCTTTGAGACACAATTCTCGAAGACACATTTATTCTCATAGAAATTATTTTTCAAATGCACATTTATTCCGGTGAAAATTATTTCTCGAAGGCATATTTATTCCTGTGAGAATTATTTCTCGAATAAACATTTTATTTTCAAAGGAATATTTTTGAAAGCACATTATTCCTATTAATATTGAAAATAACATTTTGTCATTTTCATAAAAATCATCACATAGAAAAAAAAACTAAAAACAAAAGACCATCATGGTTTTGGTAAGACTCGATCCTTGGTTCAACTTGGTAAGCATCATGACCTCTTAAGTTACGATTCAATTCTAATGGAGCATGGTATTTTTCTAATAATTTTCATAGGCCCGACATAAAATTATAAACACTTATCTTCCGTGAGAGCCAAGACTAAAAATGCATCATTTAATTTTTATAACTATTTGAAGTTGAAATTCTAATTTAAATGAACAATAAATCATTATTTTGACCTTAATAAATAGCAAATAATTTTTAAAGAAATTATAAAAATTATATTTGAAATCCTAAATTCTACACAACTTTCATATATAGGACATTTTTAAAAGAGACCATTAAGATCCTCTAATAATTAAATGAAGATTCAAGTTCATTAATAATTACAAAAATCTTGATAATGATTAATGGTTGAGATTGTGCCAGATCAAGACATAACCACACCTCCACAGTGGATCAGGCGTGGATCTGCTATAGGGCCAATGATTATTAGTAACCTTTAATGCAATCAGAACCGTTGGATCTCTGATTAGAGATCCAACAACATCTGCTTGATGGTGATGAACGGTTGACTTCGAGCCTTCTCCATCGCCGGCTAGCCGGCGGACTACCATGCCACTGCTTGTGACTGACTCTCTGGAGGCAGACACTTGTTTTGTCAGTGATCTGGTGACCTGGTGTCGTCGACGATCGCAAGGAGGAAAACAGAGAGCAATAAAACAAGGCATCGCAGGAGCTCTACTCTCTTGCAGTGCCTTCACTTTTGCTCTCCTGGAGAGGGTCATCGCACCCTCTTCGTTGAGGTGTGGCTCTCCCAAGGGCCAAGGGCCCTGGGGGGCCTCCATGCCTGGCCTCCGGAAGGAGGGTGACATATGTGGCATGGTCTCCTCTTTCGACGACGGCAGGGACTCAGGGTAGTAGGTTTAGTTCATCTGGGGTCGGGTGGAGATGTCCAGGCCAATTGAACCTGGGTGTGGGGCTTTAAATAGATGAACCGAGAGATCCCACCCTCTCCTTCTTCCTTACCCAGATAGGATTAGGGTTCAACTAACTATGGTAGGCTTTAGGGGCAACAACCAACTTTTTAGAGGAGAGAGGGTGTACTTGCTTGGTTAGAAGGGCATGGGTTAGGTTAGTTTGGTTATGGTTAAGGTTTGGGTTAGTGCTTAGGTTAGGTTTGGTTTAAACTTGGGTTTAATCTCATGATTTAGAAAATATCTAAGCAAACTTTATTTCTATCTTGGAATAAGTGCTAATCAACACATGAGATGGAATGAAGTGGCTTGGTGAAGGGAGCTAGGCTTACAAGCGGCTCAGTTCAGTTTTATGTAAAACCAAAATCGAACCGAATAATCTTGATTTTTACGCACTTATAATCGAAATTGAACCGAACCCAATCGGCTTGGTTCAGTTTTTACCCGCCGGTTTCGCTTTCTACATTTGCTTCGAAGTTGTTTTATGTTTTTTGATGTACATAAATTCTAGCATTAAATTGTGTGAGATTTTCAAATTTTAAGAACATATAGATTAACTAGTGCACAAAAAGTAGAACCATTCAAAATGGAAACAAGTGCAACATATTTAATCTTTACTAACCTTTTTTTTTCATTCATGTGTATTTCATCCTCGGCTGCTATTCCCTTCTCCTAGCCAAAAAATAAGAGTAAAAGTAGGAGTTAATTATGAAATTATGAAAACATTTTGAATTTGTTCATTAAAGACAACACACATTTATTAACATTTATCAAGCTGTTCAAATTTTTCTGCATCAATTATCATTTCTTCAATTTTAGTTAAACATGACTTGCAATGCAACCAATCATGAACACAAATAAGAGCAACTATTTCTGGAGCCAATGATCTTTTAAATGTATCAAGTACACGTCCACCAGTGCTAAAAGTTGACTTTGAGGCAATAGTGATATAGGAATTGCTAGAATGTCTTATAGGAATTGCTAGAATGTCTTTTGCAATCTCAGATAAAATTAGAAATCTTAAGGAGTTTTCTTTCCACCAATTCAAGATATCAAAATTAAGTTGTATTTTCAATGTGTTCTCTAGTATATATTATGTCAATTCTCTAGTAGATATTGTGTCAATTCAGTTGTAAAGATTGATGACACTTTTTTTCAACGTTATCTTCAAAAATATTTGTTTGGTACGACACAAAATTATATTTCATATTTATGTCATCTAAACAAATCCATGAACTACTGGAAGCTTGAGTACTAAATGTTAGCATTTAAGATAGATTCATGGTGACATTATAATGCTCATATAGCTGTTCAAGTGTTCTTTCTATTAATTCTACAATTTTTCTTACTATTGTGAGCTCGCACGACGCATTAAAACATTTTGTTTGACGTTTTATCTTACATTGGGGGTCCAAAACAAAAATAACATATAAAAGTACATTACTTTTTTAAAGTACCCCAATATTTATCAAAGTTTGACTTCATCCTTTGTGTAATCATACTCAAAATAGCATCTTGACTTACACACATTGTCTTTGTCATATGCTCCATCATTGAGATATTTTGAAAAAATAAATGTGATGATAGATATTTTCTCACAAAATCAATTAAAGATAAATCTAAAAAAGAAAGTGTGGAAAGAAATCCAATTATAAAGTAGAAAGAAACCTCTGGATTTCACACATGGAGGAGCAAGCTTGAAAAACCTGAAAGCTTGAAAATTGAAATACCTATAAGCTTGAGGACTGATGTAAAAATAAAATTGAAACCTCAATAGATTCAAAAACATTAATTAAAATGAATTCTTAATGTTAACTGCAACTTTGATTCAACATCTTTAATAAAAAAACAATGCTTAAAAATCATCCAACAAATCACAAATGGTAACTATAGTGTTGATTCAATTTTATTTTAACTTTTATAAATTTGTTATCATCATCAGGTCCCATATACAAATTGAGTACTTTAAGAAATAGAAACCAAAAAACACCTCGGGCCTCGGCCCTCAGGAAATAGAAATGCAAGGAGAAGACAAATAGGAAGAATAAATACATCCGCTAAAATGTGTGAGGTGCAGGAAGCAAAGATGGAGACAAAAGGACTAAGGATTCCTGTCAAAGTATCATAGAAATTAAGAACATAAAGAGTTTGTTGTTGACTTCATCCAGGGTTGCGCGAGAGAGAGCTTAGCAAATATTTGAAGAATCGAATAGGCGGGCTGGCGGAGACGAAAGGGTTGAGGGCGAGCATAGTTGAATCCCTTGAGAGACGACGGAGTGACTGCGTCAAACAGCTATGCCTGAAGAATGAAAGTTTGGAAATGAAATCCCTCTCCTTCAAAATACTGAAGCACGTAAAATCTAGTTAAAAATTAATATATGTTATTGGCTAATCGGTCAGGTTCAACCAATTTTCCTATGGTGGAACCCGAACCGAACTGAGTGCGGATTGATTTTCAGCTAGGCAAAACCAGATCGAACCGGCCAGTTCAATCCAAAAGTCAGTTCTGTTGGAACAGTTCGGCCTTGTTCACGTGGTTTTGGTTTTTTATGCACATGCCTAGGTGGAGCTTGAGTGGAAGGGGTTCAAAATTCCATGAAACCACTTTTAGGGAGGATTTTGACAAAAGTCAACCATATGGTAGAACCCTCATGGGGGACCAAGGTCTATGTAGGTCCTAGTAGTTTATGTAACGAGTCAATGCTAGTGTGGTGAGGTTGAATTCAAGTGTTCACGTTTTTTGAGACGTCGTTTAATTTTACGAGACCTATTTTTAACAACTTGACTAAGGCTCTGTTTGGCTCAGCTGCAGCGACTGCAGAAGCAGTGGTGGGAAGCAGTGGTGGAATAATCAGCTGTTTTGCAGAGTGGTGCCAGAATCTGTGAAACTGTTTGGATGAACAGCTTTTGCAGAGCTGTTTCAAACAGAGAAGCTGTTTAATCTGTTTGGCAGAACAGCTGTGCGGTGGACAGTTTATTTTTTTGAAGATACACGCAATAAGCAATTATATTAAAAAACAATTTAACTTAATGAAAATAAATTGCCCAGTTCTAAATTTTAAAATATCAAAATGTTTTCAAAAGGATTATTTCATTTCTGAAAATCATAAACGTGCTCCGTCATGCGGATGAAACGTCTCCCTCGATTATCGATCGTTAACTGCACATCAACAATAAATGTAATTACTGATCTCTTTATATATGTTAAAAAATGAAAACGTCATTACGGTGTATACCTGTGATACTCAGTGAGTTGATCTGCAATGGTGTCCCTTATTTTGGTCATTTCTGCTGCTCCCGTCCCCTCAAATGAGCTTGGTGTTGTGTTCGGATTAGAATCAATAGTTCTTCGGCGATTATTTGGTCGCAACTCATATGCCTCCGGATGAACAAAGGATTCGTTTCCGTCACATACATCAAACTCTGGGTCAGCCCTCGATGAATGTCTTCTAATAAAGTTGTGGAGCGACATCGTAACGACCACAACCACGCACTGCTTCGAGAATTCAAATTGAGGCATTTTGGTGAGTATGGGCCACTTTTTCTTCCATACACCAAAGCTTCTCTCGATGACACTACGCAGCGATGAGTGTGCTTTATTAAATATTTCACGTCTTCCTTCTATTGGCCTATTTCCCCGAGCAAAATCCGGCAAATGATATCTCGTTTCCGGATATGGTTTCAGGAGTCCCTTCTCCAATGGGTATCCAGCATCGACGAGATAATATTTCCCTACAGTAGTACGAAATTGTTTAAACACTTGAAAATACGATCAATAAATCAGCATAACGTAAAAGGAAATGAGATATACCTTCTGGTGGAAACGGAAATTTACTTTGCGGATCCCGTACTGCACGATGGTATATGCGTGTGTCATGTGCAGACCCCTCCCATCCAGGTACAACATATGTAAAACACATATTGAAGTCGCAAACGGCCATTACGTTTTGAGTTGTGCTACCATGACGACCAATGTAAGGAACTTGATTTTCTACAGCTATCCGTGCGTCAACATGCGTACCGTCAATTGCACCGATACAATCTTTAAAAAATGGCATATATCTATCATCATTTCGTATGTGCGATGAAATAGTACGAAATTGAGGATCAATCGGAGCAATGTTATGCATGGACAAACTCGTCAGAGCTTTCAGACCAATCATAAATAGCCGACTCAAAGTTTCTGTGGAATGTTGGAATCTTTCACCTGATTTTCTGAATGTTTCATTATGGCCCAATATGTAAATTGTTATTGCCAAAACCTCACCGGCTGGTGTCCTCTGTGTTCCTCTTAACCCGTGATGTTGTTCCAACAACGCTAGCAAGTCAAAAAAAAAAATGACCTTGGTCATTCGAAACATATTGTGAAAACGTCCAGGATGTCCTTCAAATAACTCCCGGAGCCATTTTTGTCCAGTTTGAGTTGATGTCATGCACGGCGTTTTATCACAAAACAAACTGACATAATCACTTATTAAACATACGCTCGTGGTGACGACCTGCACATATGCGGCACAACCTTGTTGACGATTTGCACAGTAATTCAACATCAACTCTTCATCCTCATCTATGTTAAATTCTTCAGCATCATTTACGCTTGACATTATTGTGACCTATAAGTATAACATAACAATTATTATAACAATGAAACAAATAGTGAAAGATATCATAAGACACAACATATACTAGTCCAAAAAGAAGATATCATAAGTCACATAGATAAAGGTGCAAAATAAGCTTGCAACAATAAAGAAGTTCCACATAGAAAATCCAAAACAAAGAGAGATCAGATTTGTGAATTCATGTAGTGGGTCTTCAGCCATTCCACCCTCCTTTCCTCTGGAATGCTCAAGAATGTCACTCGATTGACTGGTGTTTGAAAATGAACCGTCGCAAAATGATACAGCAACCGGTCTTCAAAGATTTCTGGGTACTTCTCGAGTTCCTGAATGGCTTCTCGCAGCAGATATATACTAGGAGGAATAACTGGTGCTGTAACGCGCTGCATTATTGCTTCTGAGGAGGAAAATAACTTCTCTACATGTGCCAGCATAACCTGTTTTGTCCCCATTTCATGTCTCTTCCCCTTTCTTTTTCTTTTTGAAGCCGCAACACTGTGGGAACTCTGTCCAGGTGTACCCGAGTCTAGCTCCTCATTTACATTGGTTTGTGAATTATTGCTCTCATTGATTTGATCATCAGGTTCTTCAGATAGCGTTTCAGCCTGCGAAAAAAGTCCTGGAAGTTCTCCAGAAGAAGGCATCCACACATTTTCCCCTGTCGCAACAACCAAACTAAACATTTTGTCTAGTTTTTCCTCAAGCTCGGGCGCTATTCCACCGAAACGAAATTTCTTCGCGTTGGGAATCATCTACAAATTAAAAAAAATATGATCAAAAAATGCCAACACTATTGAATTCTGCATTGATATTATAAGACATTTACGTTTAAAAAAACTAACCTCAATACGTTCTTTCCACCAATCATCAGACGCGTCAATAGTCCGTTTAGTTGGATTCCAACCAAGACCGGTCTCACCTCGTTTGAGTTCACGCCATAATTTCCAATCACGTTTCAGTTGATCCCATTTGTTTTTCATTTGAGCCCGACTGTACTCCAACCCCGTGCGATCCTTGAAGTCTTTCACCAAATTGCCCCAGCCTTCCTTATTGAAATGGGTGGTAGGTCTATTCCCTAAATCTATTTGTCGACTACAAAGATCACAGAAAAGCAGAACATGCGATGTTTCCCAATTTGCACTAATTCCACCTTCCTTTGATTTACCCATCTAAGAGAAAAATTTAAATTAAAACAGAAACAAAGGTCATTCAAACACAAAGGCCATTCGTACACACCCAAACACAAAACAAACACACACACACACACAACACGTTTCATACACACACACACACACACATAAACACACACACACAATCACATTCATACAAACACACACACACACACACAAACAAAATCCAAACATACACATACACACAATACGTTTCATACACACATACACACACACACGAACATACAAACACACACATAAACACATACACACACATAAAAACACACACACACACAATCACATTCATACAAACACACACACAATCCAAGCATACAAACACACATAATTCAAGCATACAAACACACACACACACACACACACAATTCAAAAATACACACACACAATCCAAAAAAATACACAAACACAAAAGCCATACACATAAACACACACACACATAAACACACACACACAATCCAGAAATACACACACACAATCCACACACACACACACAATGTCATTCATACACACAAAAACACACACACACACACATAAACACACACACACACATGCCATATAGAATTTTAATAACCTATGAAACTGCTGTTAAAACCCTATCAGAAGCTAATTTACTCAAATACCCAGTGAGAACCACAAGACCGCACCATTCATTATGAGGTGATGAAGAGGAACAATCCAAGCATCCACCCAGAATCACATAAAACAGCGTCGAATGCTTCTCCAATAACTCTCTCATCATATGAACTGGACCCAACATGTAATTATGAAATTTTAAAAGAAAAGGAAGAATCAAAATATGGCTGCTACACAAAAAAAGGGGGGGGGGGTACAAAGATCCCCAACCAGGTTCACCCAATGAATAAATAAAGAATTGACCACTACTCTTCATAAACCTGTACAAAGTACCAGGATATATTGGTCAAAAATGCCTTCATTAACTCAACTAAACTCATTTTTACAAGTCATATTGTGTCATGCTCAGAAAGTTCAAAAGCACCCTTCTACTTGCAAGAAAATCTAAAGCACATTATCATTTCATTTGACCCAACCAGCAAGAGCAACACACACTACACACACAATTGCTGGTTTTCACTTCTCCTCCACCAATCCAAAAAAATCACATTACACAAACAAACACACATTACACACACAATTACAGCACACACGCATTACAAATCCACTATTACACAACACATTGCACATAAAGAAACACACATATTGTTGTGCAAATCAACACACACAATCCATGAAAATCAGAAAAAAAAAATGGGGGGTAGGGGAGGGTATACCTGCTGGTGTTGAGATCTGCAGATTAGAAGCCCAAAAGTCTGATCTATTGTTCTGTACGAAGGAGAAGGCCGGCACAACAGTAACCTGGAATAATCAGCTCTGGAGTTCTGCACAAAACCAGGTGGGAGGGGGAGAGGGAAGAGGTAAGATGTCTAGCAACATAGGGAATTCAAGAAGGAGAAGAATACCTAAGCCGGAGAAGCGAACCTGCACAGAATCCTTGTGCCGGAGAAGGAGACGTTGGCCGCCGGATGCCTTTGGAGATGTCGCGATGGCTGTGAGAAGAAAGCCCAAGCGCTGGATGTTGTCGGAGAAGAATCCTTGTGCCGGAGCCGTTCGACGTTGCCCGCCGGATGCCGCTGGAGATGTCGCGATGGCTGTGAGAAGAAAGCCGTTCGACGTTGGCCGCCGGATGCCGCTGGAGATGTCGCGTTGGCCGCCGGATGCCGGTGGAGATGTCGCGTTGGCCGCCGGATGCCGCACGAGATGTGGCGATGGCTGTGAGAACAAAGCCCCCGCTGGAGACGACGAACGGGAGACGAATCGCGCAGCTTGCGCGATTCCAGAGTCGTGAAAATTTATCACGACTCTGGAACGCCCTAATTTCGCGACTGTACAGCGGGGGCGACTGCAACTGTGGGCACGAAAATTTCGTTTGGCGCGGCTTATTGAAAAACATCGGCGTGCTGCTGTTGAATCGCCGCGCCAAACAGAGCCTAAAAGATGTCGGATTTGAACGTAACAAGTTTTGTTGCACTCATATAGAGCATATAAGTCTGATGCAATCAACGGAGTCAATTTTGAGCTCATTTGCTTAAAATGACATTTCAGGGTTGACTATGCCAAAAAAACGCGACTTAAAATAGTCACTTTTACTAAACGACCTTGGATTCGAAAGAAACGAGCTTCATCACACTCATATGAATCATACAATTAAGTCTAATACAACTAACTGAAGTCAATTCTTTAAGCTCATTTGCTTAAAATGAAATTTCAGAGTTGTTGTGTCAAACACGTGACTTAAAACAATCACTTTCACAAAACAACATCAGATTAGAATGAAGTGAGTTGTGTTGCACATGTATAAATCATACAAGTCTAATGTAACTAATGGAAGTGATTAATTGAATGGAGATACTGTTATAAATTTATGGAGTATGCGTCGTTATGACGAATTATTATTACCGAAAAATTCTACTGAATGCCGCTACGCATAGATCTAAAAAGAACCATTTAACTAAACACTACTAGTCTCTAATTGGAGTTTATACAGAATTTATTTTTCTAAATTTAAGAACACAAAAATAAAACGAGCTTGAACGAACGATAAATGAAATGCGGAAGTTAATTTATACGTTATTGGATTCTTGCACAATTTTTATCGTGGCGGAAATCCGCAATAGTTGAGACGTGTTGTTCCTTGTGAATTTCACGGCGTTAGCATAATCCACTGATATATAAGAATGTCTTAAGTCGGTCTCTACAATAAAAAGGATTAGTACAAGACCATGCACACACATATACACAAAACTGTATGCAATCAGTAATATGATTTCTTATATTAAGTCTGATCTAAGAGTAGTGATCACAATAAATGCATGAATCAATCTGATATAAGAATAGAATAAATGGACCGAATACCCGGAGTTCAGATGTATATGTTTGTGTGTAAAGATACTGATGATAATATCAGTGGTCTTTTCTTCGAAATCAGAGATTTGCTAAGCAACAAATGGCACTATCCTTTCTTAGTAATCGTACTTACTGTTTGATGATGGATCTCCCTCCGCCGATGAAGTTGCAGGAATCAGTGCTCCAAAATAGTGTAAGAATGACCAGAGGTTTCGCTTGTTGAAACCGAAAACTGGCTTCTTATAGAGTCCGAACCACTTTGCCCAACAAACTTGACTGACCGAAGAATTAAAGCTGAGAACTAACTCATGGCTCCAGCACGGAGGTCCCACCACACACCCAGAAGATCTTAGAGCGCTTCCCCTCCCTAGCCTGTGCTGAGCTAAGGGCACCTCAAAAAGCGTTATAAGACAAGAGAGTGAGAGAACTGAAAAAGCTTGTCTTCTGAGGCACCTCCTTGAGTCTATTTATATATTTCTGAGTATGGTCTGCAAATAGCGAGGCTCCGCTGTTCTAAACAGCTATATGCGGCCAAAAGTGGTATGCCAATAGCCAAACTCTGCTATTCTGAAAGGCTACTTGCAGCCCTACAAGGGCATCCAGATAATTTTACCTATGGACCTCACTGGGCGAGTGGTCCAAGGGGGAACCACTCGCTAAAAGGGGCAAGTGTTGGGGAAGCCAGTCACTCGCCTCTGCGACACCCCCACTCTGGATGAATGCGGGATCTAAAGGCCACTCGTTTAGCACTGGTGAGACCTTTCATGCCTTTTCGGGCGAGAGCCCCCCTTGTCTTCCATGGGCAAGAGCCCTTTCGCCATCCCTGGGCGAAAGCTATTCGGGAAGTGTCTCGCTCGCCTTACTGAGCTAAGATCAGAAGGAGTCCATAACACTCGCTTCACTCAACGCCAAGGAACTGAAAGCGTCGAGAGCGCAAGCTTCACTCAATGCCTAGGGCGGGAGGGGTCGAGAGCACAAGCTTCACTTCAATGCTAAAGACGGAAGGCGTTGACAACACAAACTTCACTCAACACCAAGGGCGGAAGGGGTCCGGCTCGGTGCCTTGAGCCCTCTCGCCTCTGAAGACCCCGCAAAGCACTGATCTTGAAGGGGGAACCCACTCATCAAATACGGGGTTGTACATCGCTCTAGATCTGAAAATGGGAGGAGCAGGGTTTTTCCAAAACTGAACGAAAGACCTGCACGGGGAATGGATTCCGATCGCCTCTTCTCCTATGAACCAAAATCTTGGATAGACGTCGATGATCAGAGCAGCGAAATCGAAAGTCGGTTTGTGCCTTAGACGATCTTCAAGAGGAGAAGATCCAAAGGTCTTGTCCTAAACGATGGTTTTAGAAAGCTGAAGAGGAGAGATCCAGATTTCACACCTTGTTCACTTGTTCCAAAAGAGATCATAATCTCACACATAAATCGGTGAGCCTTAATAGGGAAAGCCTCAAGGGAGTTACAAAATGAATTTTATTTAATTCAATTAATTCTTAAAACTCATTGTAACCAAAATGTAAATCTCTTAATTAATCTGATTTCTTAATTATGCCAATAAATTGGTGTCAAGGGTGAGACCGAGTTCGTGACTGAAGTTACGAGACGATCTGACCCACCTATAACAGTCTTCGACCATTCGCGCGACCGAATTAACACACGCTCGTAGGAGTCCGAATAGGCTCAAAGTTTGTGTACTACTTCACCGGGACGTCTCGATGAATCGAGTCTACCTTACGGTAAATTTCCAACATTCTCCCACTTAGACTTGTATTTATCGTAATTTATGGTATTCCTATAAAATTTTCACTAAACTTTAAGGGTACCAATTAGTGAACGTGACGTTGAGTCTACTCTCACGTTAATCCAGTTCAATCAAATCCTTCACTCGGAATCATGGTGGCAACCACATCATTGAGTGACACGGGACCTTCCATGGTCACAACAACTTATAGACTCAATTGACATGGACAAAGTGCGGTTAGATAATACATAGAACAACATATTGAGAATGTGTACATGAAGGTTGTTCTAATTTGGTGGTCAACTAAACTTCTCAAATGAATGCACTAAACCATACTGCGAGAAGTTTTTAAGTGTTCAAAAAAATAAGTATGTCTAACCTTAAGGTTTTGAAATTCATGTGTAAAAAAGATATACCACAAGCCATAATTCAAATGAAGTGTCCTAGGCTTTATGCTCTGGCTGACGCAAGTCATGAGACTTTGTATGAGGTGTGACGTCTCACATAAATTCAACGAATATCGAAGCTTAATGATATTCCTGAATGAATATTCTTTAATTATTATTGAATTAAACAAAATGCAATATGAATTACATATTATTGAATTGGAGCTTTATGTAGCCTCCCACTAATCCAGTACATCAAACGACTCTTTAAGCCCCATATTAATAACATGCTTTTGAAACATATTAGGGCGAAGTTCTTTAGTAAAAGGATCGACTAGCATGTCATCTGTCTCTAAATGCTCCACCAAAATGTCACCCTTCTTGACTAATTCCTTAACGGTCAAAAACTTAATATTCATATGCTTAGACCATGTGATACTTTTATTGTTCATCGAGAACATAACTGCAGAAATATTATCATAGTACAACCGGATGGGTACAGCTATAGAATCGACGACCTTCAACTCCGTAATGAAATTCTTAAGCCACACTGCGTGAGTAGAAGCTCCAAAAAGAGCGGCGAACTCCACATGCATAGTGGATGAAGTGATGAGTGTCTGTTTGACACTCTTCCATGAAATGTCCTCACCAACAAACTTAAAATATAACCCGAAGTAGACTTTCTATCATCCTCACACTCGGCAAAATCAGAATTTGTATACCCCACTAACTTAAGGTTTTGAACTTTATGGTAGACTAATTTAACATCTTTAGCTCCCTTCAAATACCTTAATAATTTCTTGGCAGCCACCCAATGATTAGTCCTGGGTTAGACTGGTATCTGCCTAAAAGTCCTACTACGAAGATAATGTCTGGTCTGGTATAGACTTGGTTATACATCAAACTATCTACCGCACTAGCATAAGGTATATCTTTTATGCACCCTCTCTCTACATCGTTCCTGGGGCATTGTAAATCTCTCAAGTACACGCTCAATGTAGACTTTTTGAGAGAGTGTTAATGTATATATGATGAGATTGATCCCTAATGATCTCAATACATAGAACTAATGATGCTTCTCCAAGATCTTTCATATCAAAATGTTTTGACAAAATTGCTTAGATTCATGCAATAATGTCAAATCACTACTCGCAAGTAAGATGTCATCTACATAAAAAAATTAAGAAGTTGTATCTTCTCCCACTGATCTTGAGATATATGCAACGGTCTATCTTATTTTCTACAAAGTAAAAAAAAAAGTAACTATCTTATCGAATTTCTGATATCACTGTCAAGAAGCTTGCTTCAGACCATATAGGGATTTGTTAAGTTTACATACAAGTTGGTTAGAATGACCAGACTTGAATCCCTCAGGGTGCATTATATAGACCTCCTCGACAAGATCGATATTCAGGAATGCGGTCTTTACATCTATTTGGTGTAGCTACAAATCTTAATGAACTACTAACGTCATTATCACTCCGAAAGAGTCTTTAGTGGAAATAGGAGAAAAGGTTTTGTGATAATCGACTCATTCTCTCTAAATAAATTCTTTGGCTACCAGTCTAGCCTTAAACCGCTCAAACTTACCTTTAGAATCTTTCTTAGTCTTAAACACCCATTTAGAACTAATAGGCTTACAATTTTTGGGCAACTCAACAAACTCTAAAACTTTATTCATCTTCATAGACTCCATCTCGTCTTTCATCGCATCCCACCATAGATCTGTAACACCCCTATCCGTCGCATAGCATATAGCAGTAGGTCCGGCCGGGGCCCGACGCCATATACTACGGACAGACCGGTTGGTTACGCGTTGAAACCATTCAACCAATCACAACGTCCTACACAACACATAGCGGAAGCAATTTATTAGAGTTGCAAAGAATAAAGAACCCTGCCAAGCATGAATGTCCACAACTCAAACTCATAGGAATGTATAATACACAAAACGGAAGAAATAGCCTTAAGGCTTTACAAGAGTTGCTTAAATAATAGTGTCTTCCAAACCTCGACACGCAGACCGGCCACACATGAGTACAAGAGGTAAAACACTCAAAACAAGGCCTTCGAGGGCCAGCACAGCAACTTGGGCTTTAGCCCGCTAATTACCTCTCAGCTCCGCAGCACCTGCAAGCAACAACCCACCGCACGGTGGTAAACAAAGGCAACGGTCAGCAATGCTGACCAAATTATAACGACTCCGCCCCCAAACCGGGGCGGCAAAGCTTCTTCCCTGCACTTGTTAGCAAAACACGCAACACAGCCAAACAAGCATCTCAACATAGGTGCACGCTCTCACGGCCGTACACCCCATGCTCTCAGGGCACTTACTCGGCGAAGCCAGTCCGAACCCCGTCCGGTCCTCGACTCCACCACCACCCCCAGGATGGCAATCTTTGTGAGCATTTAGTCTTCTCAGCCGCAGCCTAGACTCGATCTCCAAATCTCAGTAAGTCCCACGTAAACTTTAGGTCGCTTTAACCGAGCAGGTGGAGCGGGTAGAGGGCTACTAGTCCGTTGCTCACTCCGCCACTGCCATTTGGCCCTTTGGCGCGGACTAAGCTTTCCCCAGTCCCAAATAACGATCAAACACGGTACTTAGCCCCGCTAAGTACCCGGTTGGCTCCCAGGCCACCGATATGACAGAACTACATTTCCGTCCAAGATTTCCGGGTGCACCTCGGGTTTCATCCCTAAGGCTCCCTGCCGCAATCAAACATGATACATAGCCCCGCTATGTTCCCGGCTGGCACCCAGGCCACCGAGATGGCAGAACTTCGTTTCCGCCCAGATTTCCGGGTGCACCTCGGGGTTAATCCCCAAGATTCCCTGATGCATTCTACCGCATAGCAACCCGAAAACAACCACAACGCTCGGAGTCTTCTCCGGCTAAAATATGCATAACAAACATCACCGATCCGGAACACACGTCCAGGTAGGCTTCACACAACATGCCTATGTCCGTACTACGATTCCGGACTCTAACAAGGGGGACTTTACATATCTACCCCAAGGAATACCACGATCTCGCCGCACACTCGCGGGAGAGGGGTTTTCCCATGCAAAGGAAGAAGAGCTTCACATGCTCAAGAAGAGAATCGTTACCCTTTCGCTTTTCCGCGGTGCCATCGAAAACTATGCGGTTGGAAAGCACCGCAACGGTGTCACCTCCGCGGATCTGGACTCGGATCGCGATTCGGAGCTCCGAAGCTCCTCCGGCGGCCGGATCTTGGTCTCCTCCTCCAAACTTGCTCTCCCCTCTCTCTAAACTCTTAGAGAGAGAATGGCTAAGGGAAATGAGGATTCCCAACCCTAAATCCCGGATAAAACCCTCAGGAACAGCCCCCCCACCGTTGGATCCAAAGCCAAGGAAACGAACGGTCAAGATTAAATCTGAAATCCCAAAAACTGGGCCGAACACGGGTTCACACACGGCCGTGTGCCTGGCCGTGTAGCTCATTCGCCGTCTCGACCAGATCTGAAAACCAGCACATGGCATGTGACACGGCCTCCGACACGCCCGTGTCGCCTGCGACACGCCCGTGTCGGGACCCGTGTCACGCCCCCCGTGTGCAATAAATCAACACTTCGCAGTCAGAGAGGTACACGGCTTGGTGACACGGCATTAGACACGCCCGTGTCAATCTAGACACGCCCGTGTTCGGGCCCGTGTCATTACCCGTGTACCCAACCGCACAGCATAGGTGTGACACGGCCTGGGACACGTCCGTGTCCGAGGCCGTGTTCCACCACACGACCATCGTCGACCTGCAGTGGTCGACGACACGGCCAGCTCGACGGCTCGAGCTCGACACGCCCGACACGGCCTCCGACACGCCCGTGTCGGGGCCCGTGTCACCTGCACCAAAAATCTGACTTGGCCAAATTCGATCCCCGTCGCTCTTACAACATTTTGGGGTGTTACAATTCTACCCCCCTTAAAGAATTTCGTCCACGAAATTAATATAGGAAAAACAGGACTTAACTCAAAACAGTACCTGAGCGGAACAATTCCGGGTACTCCACGAGCATAGACTGCTCCCGTTCCCAAGAGAGCTCCTCACACCCGCAATTATTCCCACTGGACCTTAACCATCCGGATCTCCTTGTTACGGAGTCTCTTGACCTCCACAACTTCGATACGAATGGGCTTGACCTTAGTCGTCAACCCTTCGTCTACCGGCACTTGGTCAACCGCGATCACCTGCGAAGACTCTTGCACCGCCTTCCGCACACAGAAATGTGGAACACATCATGTAATCCACTCAATTTCTCCGATAACCTCAAACGGTACGCAGCTTCGCCGACTCGCTCCAGAACCTCAAAAAGGTCCAAGGTATCTTGGGCTCAGCTCCTTCAAGCGTCTCACCCGCGAAACCCCCTTGAACGGCTTCACCTTAAGGTATACCCAATCGCCTACCGCGAACTTCACGTTCCGGTGCTTGGCATTGTGATACTTCGCCTGCCGGTCTTGAGTGATCAACAAGCGCCCCCGAATGATCCGCACTAACGAGGTAGCACTCTCCACCTCCAGCTTCTTGTACAACCTTGCCTCACTCGTTTTTAACCAGGATAACGGCGTGCGACATTTTCTACCATATAGGGCCTCAAAGGGCGCTATTTAGATACTCGCCTGGTAGCTATTGTTGTACGAGAATTCCACTAAAACAGGTGGTACTCCCAAAGCTTCCCGAAGGCTAGAACACACATGCGGAGCATGTCCTCCAGCGTTCTATTGACCCTCTCGGTCTGCCCATCCGTCTGCGGATGGAAAGCCGTGCTGAACTTTAACTTTATTCCCAGCATCTGCTGCACCAACCTCCAAACATTTGACATGAACCGCCCATCGCGATCACTCACAATGCTACTGGACACACCATGCAGTCTAACAATATTGTCAACATACAACTTTGCCAACTTCTCCACCGAGTCATCCTTCCTATGCGGAATGAAGTGCGATACTAGTGTCACCACAACTACGATCACACAAACGGCGTCGTTAATTCACTGTGAATTTGGCAAACCATGCCCACAGTCCAGTCGAACTTCTATTCCGAACTAGGCATGGATTCAAGAATTCCCCGACACTTGGCACTCTGCCTTCACTAAGGCGCAAGGCTGGCACTTTGCCACCTATGGTGCCACGACCTTCTAAAGTTCTGGCCACCAGAGCACTTCTTTAGATATCGGCACAACTTCGTGCCACTTAAGCGAGTTGAGTACTCGATATGACGTATCACAACTCCACCAACAGATTGTCCACGCTTGGGCCGCACAAACAATGGTCTTACCTTGGTAGCCCACCTACAACCGTCGATTCGGGATCTTGACCCATCGAGCCGCACTTATGATTTCCTTCATGCAGCTACACATCGCCGTGTGCATGATAAATCTTGAACGTATAGTCCCCCAGGAACTCCTTTCATCTCCGCTGCCTCAAGTTTAGGTCCTATTGATCCAACAGATATTTCAGGCTCTTGAGGTCGGTATGAATATCGACCTAACGTCATACGAGTAGCGCCTCCACAGCTTAAGCGCAAATATCACGGCCGCCAACTCCCAGTCGCGGACCGACTAATTCCTTTCATGCACTTTTAGCTGACGCGAACCATAGGCTATCAAGTTCCCATGCTGCAACAGCACGCAGCCCAAACCACTACCCGAAGCGTCACTAAGAACCTCGAAGCCCTCGGTCCCACACGACGAACTAAGCACTGGCGGCGTGGCCAACCGACTCTTCAGCTCTTCAAAAGCTTGCGCACCCTCATGCGCCCACACAAAACTCTGATCTTTCCTTGTCAAAGTCGTGAGAGGTAGCGCTATCCGCGAGAAGTTTTCCACGAAGTGCCTGTAAAAGCCGGCAAGCCCCAGCAAACTCCGGACTTCCTCTACCGAAGACAACACAGGCCACTTCCGTATTGTAACAGTCTACGACGGATCCACCGCAACTCTTCCCTACTGACTAAGTGACCAAGGAACGACACTGAAGATAACCAAGGCTCGCCTTTGGAGAACTTTGCGTATAGCACGTTCCTCCTTAGTGTCCCCAAAACCAAACGCAGATGCTTGAAGCGATCTTCTTTGCACTGCGAGCACACCGATAGGTTGTCAATAAAGACGACCACAACACGGTCTAAGTACTCCCTGAACATTCTGTTCATCAGGTCCATGAACACCGATGACGCATTAGTCAGCCCGAACGACATGACCGTAAACTCGAACTGCCCATATCTTGCGTTGAACGCTATCTTTGGGATAACACTTTCCTTGATTCTCATCTAATAGTAACCAGACTTAAGTTCCAACTTTAAGTACACCGATGACCCACCCAACTGATCAAACAGATCGCCAATACTTGGGATCGGGTACTTGATCTCTTTTAACGACTTGCTCAGTTTTTCATAAACGGTTCAGAGCCGCACACTCCCGTCCTTCTTCTACACGAAGAGGGCCGGTGTGCTCCAAGACGACAAACTTGGACGCACAAAACCTTGATCCATACTCTCCTCAAATTGAACTTTCAGTTCTGCCAACTCATTAGGCGTTAGCCTATGAGGAGAGCATGACCCAGATTTGGCACCTGGCGCCAGCTCACTCGCGAAATTGATTGCTCGCTACGGAGGGACTCCAGGGAAACACATCAGGATATTCGGATATACCCGAGATACTACCCAATGTAGGCTTAGGCTTCAAAGCCTCCCATGGTGGCAGTAACGACGCTTGCACGTCGAATCCCTGACCCCTAAACCGTAACCTTGCAACACAGAATCTCTTTTCACGCGCATTGAACATCCGTAACGCCACAACGCATCCAATTTGTCCTTTGCCATCGAAGAAGGTACTTCAATACATGATATAAACCCCTTGGACAAAAGGTGCGCGAATCTCCCGTATCGAACAATGCTCTCGCCGGATTGCCAATAATCCAAACAAAACCTAGAACCTCCAGTCCTAAGCTAACACGCAAAAGGTGGCAGGTATAAGAAGCTAAATTGCTATCAATTAAACCATACCTGTCTTCCCGACGGTCGGCCACATGACCTCCTGCTGGCCAAGGATGTTCACTCCCAGTTGTGCCGGAGTAAATAGCGGTGCGGTAGACGCCACCGCCTTTCCTTTCTCCTCCAAGATTGCCCCCGACTTCTTTTTGGACATTGCGCGTCCAAACCAACAGTCCCGGGCATAGTGCCCCGGCTTTCCACAAACAAAGCATTCATCCAGGGTTTGGACTGTAGTCGCTCTGGATGTGCTAGAGGAAGGGACTAGACCCGACCTCCTAGCCTTCTTGTACCACCTACGGTACCCAGATTTTGAGGTTGTCCGCTTGACCACCGAATCTCCGACTGTTCCTGCCAAAACTTTCCTTGTCTTCTGAGCACTCTCCCAACACTCTCTGGTGAGGTGCCCTTTCTTGCCACAAGAATAACATTTGACGGTAGTTTGGGTAGTAGATGACCCAGCCTCTTCTCTTGGCATCTTTCGATACGCAGTCCTTATAGGATCTGTAAGGTTTGGTACCCTATTCACCGGTACTCGGTGAGTTTCCCCCAACTCCACTTCCAACGCTCTGGCCGATTCCACCAAAGCTCGGAATCCCAATAACTTTGGTCCTAGCAGTAGGATACGCAACTCGCTGCGCAGACCGTTATAAAATCTATCCACTATAGATTGCTCACTTTCCCATTCAAAGCCTGGGTAGCGCCTTACCATAAGGAACGTCTGCAAATATGCGTCCACTGAATGCGCTCCCTGCGCCACAGTCATGCTCCTCTGCTGCTCTACTTGACCCCCAAATGCCCTTTGCTCCAACATACCACCCGATGTTGGGGCCATCTCAGGGACAAATGGTTGCACATTACTCCCATGATGTGCGTTGCTTACAGCGAACACCACTTCAACCACCCTTCTTATGGTTTCCAAAGATGTAGGGGTCTCCAGCACATCGCTGGGTGCATTACTTTTCTCAGAAAGTGCGCATTCAGACTGCCACGCGCCACTCTCGGACACCTACAGTCGAACAGAACACCAATGAGGGACCGAACAAAATTGCAAAAAGCAATTATAGGAACACGCAGGTTCCCCAAACATGTGTATTTTCATTCCTAAGTGGACATTCATGGGTTCTTTTCATGTTATAACTATGACGCACATACATGTGCTCACCACCCCTTAAAGTGAATTCGTCCACGAATTCATTTAAGCGTGACCGAAACCAGTAGTCTGATACCAATTTGTAACACCCCTATCCGTCGCATAGCATATAGCAGTAGGTCCGGTCGGGGCCCGACGCCATATATTACGGACAGACCGGTTGGTTACGCATTGAAACCATTCAACCAATCACAACGTCCTACACAACACCTAGCGGAAGCAATTTATTAGAGTTGCAAAGAATAAAGAACCCTGCCAAGCATGAATGTCCACAACTCAAACTCATAGGAATGTATAATACACAAAACGGAAGAAATAGCCTTAAGGCTTTACAAGAGTTGCTTAAATACAAGTGTCTTCCAAACCTCGGCACGCAGGCCGGCCACACATGAGTACAAGAGGTAAAACACTCAAAACAAGGCCTTCGAGGGCCAGCACAGCAACTTGGGCTTTAGCCCGCTAATTACCTCTCAACTCCGCAACACCTGCAAGCAACAACCCACCGCACGGTGGTAAACAAAGGCAACGGTCAGCAATGCTGACCAAATTATAACGACTCCGCCCCCAAACCGGGGCGGCAAAGCTTCTTCCCTGCACTTGTTAGCAAAACACGCAACACAGCCAAACAAGCATCTCAATATAGGTGCACGCTCTCACGGCCGTACACCCCGTGCTCTCAGGGCACTTACTCGGCGAAGCCAGTCCGAACCCCGTCCGGTCCTCGACTCCACCACCACCCCCAGGATGGCAATCTTTGTGAGCATTTAGTCTTCTCAGCCGCAGCCTAGACTCGATCTCCAAATCTCAGTAAGTCCCACGTAAACTTTAGGTCGCTTTAACCGAGCAGGTGGAGCGGGTAGAGGGCTACTAGTCCGTTGCTCACTCCGCCACTGCCATTTGGCCCTTTGGCGCGGACTAAGCTTTCCCCAGTCCCAAATAACGATCAAACACGGTACTTAGCCCCGCTAAGTACCCGGTTGGCTCCCAGGCCACCGATATGACAGAACTACATTTCCGTCCAAGATTTCTGGGTGCACCTCGGGTTTCATCCCTAAGGCTCCCTGCCGCAATCAAACATGATACATAGCCCCGCTATGTTCCCGGCTGGCACCTAGGCCACCGAGATGGCAGAACTTCGTTTCCGCCCAGATTTCCGGGTGCACCTCGGGGTTAATCCCCAAGATTCCCTGATGCATTCTACCGCATAGCAACCCAAAAACAACCACAACGCTCGGAGTCTTCTCCGGCTAAAATATGCATAACAAACATCACCGATCCGGAACACACGTCCAGGTAGGCTTCACACAACATGCCTATGTCCGTACTACGATTCCGGACTCTAACAAGGGGGACTTTACATATCTACCCCAAGGAATACCACGATCTCGCCGCACACTCGCGGGAGAGGGGTTTTCCCATGCAAAGGAAGAAGAGATTCACATGCTCAAGAAGAGAATCGTTACCCTTTCGCTTTTCCGCGGCGCCATCAAAAACTATGCGGTTGGAAAGCACCGCAACGGCGTCACCTCCGCGGATCTGGACTCGGATCGCGATTCGGAGCTCCGAAGCTCCTCCGGCGGCCGGATCTTGGTCTCCTCCTCCAAACTTGCTCTCCCCTCTCTCTAAACTCTTAGAGAGAGAATGGCTAAGGGAAATGAGGATTCCCAACCCTAAATCCCGGATAAAACCCCTCAGGAATAGCCCCCCCACCGTTGGATCCAAAGCCAAGGAAACGAACGGTCAAGATTAGATCTGAAATCCCAAAAACTGGGCCGAACACGGGTTCACACACGGCCGTGTGCCTGGCCGTGTAGCTCATTCGCCGTCTCGACCAGATCTGAAAACCAGCACACGGCATGTGACACGGCCTCCGACACGCCCGTGTCGCCTGCAACACGCCCGTGTCGGGACCCGTGTCACGCCCCCCGTGTGCAATAAATCAACACTTCGCAGTCAGAGAGGTACACGGCTTGGTGACACGGCATTAGACACGCCCGTGTCAATCTAGACACGCCCGTGTTCGGGCCCGTGTCATTACCCGTGTACCCAACCGCACAGCATAGGTGTGACACGGCCTGGGACACGCCCGTGTCCGAGGCCGTGTTCCACCACACGACCATCGCCGACCTGCAGTGGTCGACGACACGGCCAGCTCGACGGCTCGAGCTCGACACGCCCGACACGGCCTCCGACACGCCCGTGTCGGGGCCCGTGTCACCTGCACCAAAAATCTGACTTGGCCAAATTCGATCCCCGTCGCTCCTACAACATTTTGGGGTGTTACAAGATCAATTTGAGGTCCAGACACAGCTTTCTCAAATGTCACTAGGCCAACCACTTTAACAATGTCATAATCACTCTCGCCTAAATGGACTTCATAGTCTGAGGAAATAACAGATCTTCTCTGCCTAACGGATCTCCTAGCATGTGGATGAAATTCTTGAACATGCGAAGAAGCCTCAACTGGGATCATTGGTAAGACTAGTTGCATATCCTCCACTTATTCCATCACGGGTTCAGACACCACATGATTACCTATGAAGGGCACAAATAACTTAATAGGAATGGCTTCCTCGACTACACTTATAGTGCGAGACCAACTAGGTTTGTCGGTGACGTCCAATTCTAAAAATTTAGCTATTTGAGACTCCACAATTCTGGATCCTCCTAAAGGGGAATATAAATTAAATCCCTTGGAGTGATATGGGAAGCCAATGAAATAATAACGACAAGACTTAGGAGCAATCTTACTCTCTGATGGATTGTATAAACGAACTTCTGCAAGGCAACCCCAAACACGTAAATGATTAAGGCTGGGTCATCTACCAAACCATAACTCAAATGGGGTTTTTGGTACTGATTTAGATGAGACTCTATTAAGAATGTATATTGCAGTGTTAAGCGCCTCACCCCACAAAAGCTCAGGAAGATTTGTCCTACTTATCATGCTCCTCATCATTTCCTTAAGGGTGCAATTACGCCTTTCAGCCACACCATTTTGCTCAGATCTAGCCGACATGGAGTATTGAGCAACGATGTCACACCTCTCTAAGTATCTGGCAAATGGACCTTTATGTTGCCCAGATGCATCATGTCTACCAAAATACTCGCCACCTCTGTCAAAACCTACAAAACTTGATGACTTTTCATATTTGTTTCTCAACCTCAATCTTGAAAATCTTAAACTTCTCAAAAGATTCAGACTTTTCCTTAATCAAGAATAAATATCCAAAACGGGAGTAGTCATCAATACAAGTAATAAAGTAGGGTTTCCTACAGTGGGTAGTGGAATAATGGTCGTTGATGTCTATATGAATAACCTCTAATAAATCTAAACTATGATTTAAGCATTTCTTCTTAATCTTGGTAATTTTACCTTTACAACAGTCCACACATGTCTTTAAGTCACTGAAGTCAAGAGTAGGAAGAATATTTTGCTTAATTAATCTCTCTACTCTTTCCTTAGAGATACAACTTAATCTTTTATGTCAAAGCATGAAGGACTGTTCCTTAATTAGAGGTCTTTTAGTGACAATGTTTTTAATATTATTTGAGGTGGCATAATAATTAATAGGTACAAGACATATTCTATATAAACTATTAGATAAAGAACATTGGTCAATAAACTATGATTCATGAAATAACGTAATTAAACCACAAGGTATATTAAAACCATAATCAAGTTTATCTAATACTGAAACTGAAATCAAATTCCTTATAAATGAAGGAATATAAAATATTTCTCTTAATAAAAGTTCATAACCAAAATTGAGAACTAAACAGATGTCTCCGATGAACTCCACCTCTACCTTAACATTGTTGCCAATTGTGAGCCTGCACTCATCCTTGCTTGGCCTCATCCTTTTAATGAACCCCTATTGCGTGCAAATAACATGATTAGTTGCTCCACTATCGAGCCACCAAAAACTTGATGGGACTTCAATTAAATTGGATTCACAAAGGACAAAAGATAAAGGATTACCTTTAAGTGTGAATCTACGTTTCTCTATCCAAGATTTGAATTTAAGGCACTCTCTCTTCACATAACCCTTCTTCTTGCAAAAGAAGCAGCTAAGAGGTTTTTTTCCACCAGTGTCCTTAGTCCCTGAAGTCTGCCCATTCTGAGCCATGTAAAGAGCTTTGGACTTCTTATTCTTCTTCTTAAAATGGGGTTTGACTACGAGCAATGCAGTGTTCGTCTTCAATGTCTCCTCCAGGGAATTGTAGGTGGTCTTCAGGATGCTGAACTCTATAGGAAAGGGGTTGAGTGCATGATGCACTATCAATGCTTCAGGGAGAGTGATCTCTAACTCCTGCAGTTTGGTCTAAAAATAGACCATCTTTAGTATATAGTTACAGACACCGTCTCCTCCCGAATACCTCATAGAGAAGAGGTCCTGAATCAGTGTCTTGATCTCAATATTAGAAGACACCTTATACCTCTGCCCAACGATAGTCAGAAAATCCTTGTTTATTGTGGTGCCAAGAAGACCACCCAACAAGTGCTCTGAAATGGAACGCTTTATAGCCAACAAGCAGATCTTGTTCGACTTGTTCCATGCACCAAAATGATCCTTTTCAGCTTAAGTGCTGGTCGCTGTGAGGGTTGCAGGCTAGTTGGTACTCATGGCCATCTCGATATCCGTCATCTTAAGAGTAAACATGATGGCGGACTTCCACTTCTTAAAATTCGATCCAATGAGTTTCTCAATGATCGCCATATTATTATGCACGGTATAGTTGACTATATAGAGAAAAAAGAAAAATCAGTGATAAAAAGTGCAACAGTGGATATAAAACCCTAAATAATACACTAGGTAGAGAATCCAGATGCATCAACGCGCAACACCTTTGGGCAGACTACGCGCCATGCAATTAATAATTCTCCACACAAGAATGAGCAACAGTTACACTTGAGCTTTTTGTAAATCTACCACATTTGGGAATATAGATTATTAGAGCCCCGCTGATGGAGATGTTGCTAATGCGGCCGCCAATGATCCCCGTCTGAGAGAGTTCGTGGATTGGGATGATCGTTGCCGCAAGCTCGAGGATAGGACTCTACCACGACGCCAAAGCCGCCATCGCTATTAAATAAAATATATAATTATAAATTAAATAATTATAATTATATATTTTATCAAATTATTATTTTTAGCAATTTCTATTTAATGCAAATTTTAATTTAAGCATTTTTATTTTCAAGCACTTCTTTATAGTATTTTTATTTCATGTATTAAGATGGGTGCATATAACCATCATTTGTCATTTGAATTTTGAAATTTGAATTGGGTGATTGATTGAGTGGTGTAGGCTATAAATAACCATGCTTATGAAGAATTGATTAGAGAATGAATGATAAGAATTTGAATCCCTAAAATCTTTCTTGAGAACTTTTTCCCCTCCTTTTCAAATTTCGGCTCCTCCTATCCTCCTCCCCTCTCTTTGGCCGCCGGCCACTATCTCCTCCCTCTCTCTACTCGGCTCCTCTCCACCTTCTCCTCCCTCTCCTTTTTCTACCCCAAAACCCAACCATCTTCAACCCTACAAAATTCGACCACCCTCATTCCCTACCAAAACCGACCTACCTTTTTTCCAATTGGGTGAAATTCGGCCAAGGCAAAGATCCCTCTTGTGGATTCCAACCCCGACGTGAAGCGACGAAGGCGGACGAGTTTTCTCTCCATCCAGCGTGACTCCAGCGGAGCCGTTGAAGGACGATCTAGAAAATAGTGAATCAGAATCATCCATTCCGATTGGGTAACGAAACCTTTCTACTTTTGGTATTTTTCCTCTAGATTTTCATTGTGGTGGATACTTTGGCGTGATCTTTGAAACGTTGAATTTATCGTGGTTTCTTCATTTGATTTTGTTGTTTATCCTTATTTTATTTAAGTTTGAAAGGTTTGACGAACATTCGTTTTCTTTTTATTAGGAGAGATCTACCGTCTCCGAATCGTAATTTTTTTGATAGATCTTTTTTGGTACAACCTTCGCTCGATCGGACCGGGTGGGTCCTTTTAGCCGGAAAGAATATTGGCATATAGCCTTTATTTCGATCCTAATCGGTTTGGCTACCCGTACGTTAGCATTTAATTGATATAATTGTTTAGCGTGTGCACTGCGTTGGAATTTGTGCGAGTGTTAGATTTGATCGTAGAGAGACAATCGTGCTTAGTCCATAAATTTTACGGTGTAAACGTGCGGGCCTACATCAATTTGGTATCAGAGGGAGGTTCACGTCAATTTCCTTATTGGCACCCTCCCCCTTTTATTATTGTTTTTTCCGACACGCACTTGCACGTTTCATTGCACAATATATAAAATAAATTTTGAATTTTTGGTCTGCAAATAACGGCCTAAAATTCTCAGTTTTCCTCAAAATTCAAAAAAATAAAATTCTGGAAATTCTCCACCATTTTCTTAGTAAGAAATCCAAAAAATATTTTATTTTTTATTAAGTCCTTATTTTTATTAAGTCATTATAAAATTTAATTTTTGGTCTGCAAATAGCGGTCTATATTTTTTTTCTGCAAAATCATAATTTTTTTAATAATCCTCATAATATTTCCAGCAAGATAATCAAATTCATTTTTTTTATTACCCTAGTTGCTAAGTGGGAGCAATTTCGTCTTTCCTAGAATTTAGTGGGTCAGGTTCTTTATCTCATTGCATGTGCACCCGTTCCGGGTGAGTTTTCTCTCCGATTCTCACTATTATGCCTTATTACGTTTATGCTTCCCGTTTAGATTATTGGTATGATAAATCCATGTCTAAACATACCCCAACCTTGCCATCCTACTCTAGGAATTCCAACCGTCTCCACTTTATTCCTCGCACTAGGAGTGAGATACCCACGTTTGATGGTTCTGGAAATTATCAAAGTTTTAGGGACTGGCTTAAGGGGATAGAAGCTTATTTTTATTGTCACGTATGTAGCGACTACTACAAGGTTGTCGTAGCCCGAGAGAGCTTAGTAGGTCAAACCCTGATGTTTTGGCTGAACGAAGAGCGTAGTACTGGTAGCTGTCCATATGCTTGGCCGCACATGCGACGCATACTATTGGATAAATTTGATCCCGCCTATCTCCGCACTACTAACACCAAGCCTGCGAGTGGGTATCGTTATGGCGCTAGTCCCATACCTGCCTTTAGGAAGGATTATAAACCAATCGCCCAGACCGAGCGGCAGATGTTTGATGCTTTGGCAACCCTTAAACAAGAGAATAAGTCGGTCTCTGAGTATATGAGTCTTCTTAAGGTTATGATAGTTAGGTGTGGTGTGAAGGAGATGCCAGAGATCACCCTCTCCAGGTTTCGTAAGGGGTTAAATCCCAACATCCATGGTAAATTACTGCGTTATGGTCACACCGACCTAAACACCACTTTTAATGCTGCCTTGGATATTGAGAAGCACAACATTCCTAAGAATAAGACTCGCTCGTTTCAGACGGGAAAGTCCGTCTTAGGACCACTGCCCACCGTTAGGGAAACCAGTACTAATAGGTCATATGTCGTGGACTCGAAAGATGTTACTACTAGGGTTAAGCCTCCTTTAGCCTCGACATCTAAGCCCCTTGTGATAGAAACTGATACCCATGAGGATGTTGATATAGATGTAATATCTCTTGATCCTGAGGATGACCCCGTAGGTGAGAGTATTCTATCATGTGCGTTAGTGCCCGCCGATTCTGATTTTTCTAAAATTGAGGGAATACCTAGTGACTTAGAAGACGATGTATAGGATGATGATAGTCTAATCTGTGAGAGTATTACATTGCTTATTACTTGCCCTACTAGCGTTGTGTTTAATCACCCTAGTATTGAGAGCCCTCTCCAGGATACGATCCCCATCGTGTTAGAGCCTACGATTACACATATTGAGATTATATCTGAGTTATCTGAGGAGCCTGAAAGTAAGGATGTCCCAAGTGTTACTGTGGATGAATTAGCTTATGAGGGATGAATATTTTTGGATGATTTTAGCGTTGAGAACCCGAAAACTATTTCTTTGACGTTATCACCAGTTCCTAAAGCTCAAATTGAATTAGAAATTTTGTCGGGTTCGATTTCGCCAATTTCTGAGACTTTTACTAACTCTGATTCGGATATTGTTTCTAGTGTGTTGGAAAAAATTCCAAGCGAGCAAGTTATATTTTTGGACGATTCTTTGGTTTTACACCCGAATGAGAATTCTTTGATGTCATCACCGTTGGATGAAATTTATACTGATTTGGATGTTATCCCGGGTTTGATTTTGCCGACCCATCCTCCTGACTATTTTCTCATATTAGTTGACTTACTAGGACGTGGAACCGGTAGTCCTAGTCTGAATTTTTGTGTCACGCCCACTTTATTAGTTCCTACATTGGCGTTGTCTCATCGTATAGATATTCTTAAGTTGAGCGCAATGGTATTTGGACTGTACACCGCACCCCGTAGATCTTCCTTCGTGTCGCATTTGACTGCTCATTATTATGCATGTACGTCTGCGGTTCTGTCCTCGACTACGACTTATTCTGATTCTTTGGCATGTGTCTCTGGATGTGGTGTCCCCTAGATATACTTATATACCACACCCGATTGCACACATTTACCCAACGCCTTATGATGACCCTCATTTCCACACGTTAGTGACCACAGTCAAGCCCCTTGAGTTGTATCGCTCGCACATCTTTTCATATACGGGAGCGTCCAACTCTATTATTTATGATGAGTAGTTCTCCTTGGCATATCTTCATGTCAAGCGTGAAAATATTAAATATAAAATTAGAACTGCGAATTTGGAGCCTATGAAAATCATCCTTGATTTTAAGGCTCTCGTGCCCCCTTGACTTAACCTCTTTATCCTCCATATTTAGGTTGAGTCATATACCGCATGAATTCACTCCTCACAGTAGTAAGATACTTAGGCGCACATTTAAAAAATTAATCACTCAATTTGCGTCCTATTTCTTACATGCAAGCTTATCACTAAATGAGATCGTGCACGAATATAAAACACCAGTGCATGTTGACTTGATTTCGTTATCGCCATATTATAGGTCAAGTCAATTCACACAAGATTTTGCCTCTCATGTTCAAAATTTATATAAGCACATTAGTGAAGCGCTAGCCACACATTATGCATCTTATCAATTTTATGCTAACATACATAAAAGAGTGTTTCACTTTAAGGTTGACGATTTAGTTTTGATGCGTCTCGTCCCTGAACGGATGCCTTCGGGCACTATAGAAAAGTTGGCGAATCGACAAACTTGACCTTTTCGGATATTAAATAGATTAGGAGAAAACACATATCTTTTGAAGTTACCCACTGATTGGGGTATTTCCCATATTTTTAATGTTTCTGATTTAACGCCATATGTTTCTCCACCACTTGAATTATCTGCATGTCCGTTTAGTTCTACTGCATTTTCTAATGGATTGGGGGGTGAGTTTGTTTTTGGATCGCTCTCTTCATCGGTCTTCACTGGAGGTACGTTGGTTGTTGATGTAGAAACTTTTTCTCCTTTATTGCCTAATGCTTTTACAAGGTTCCCCAGGACCACCTTTTTGCATGATAGGATAATCCAAGATGAAGTGATCTCCTCCCCACGTGGTGATATTTGCCGCTACTTGATTCAATGGTGTGATCGTCCATCCTCTGAAGAATCTTGGTTTCTTGATTCGGAGGTGGCTCTTATGGATGATGCTCTCCCGTACCTATACATTCAGATCAACTCATCAGAGATGAGTACTTTTGAGCGGGGGAGGATTGATGGAGATGTTGTTGATGCGACTGCCATTGATCCCCGTCTGAGAGAGTTCGTGAATTGGGACGATCGTTGCCGCAAGCTCAAGGATGGGACTCTACCACGACGCCAACGCCGCCATCGCTATTAAATATAATATATAATTATAAATTAAATAATTATAATTATATATTTTATCAAATTATTATTTTTAGCAATTTCTATTTAATGCAATTTTTAATTTAAGCATTTTTATTTCCAAGCATTTCTTTATAGTATTTTTATTTCATGTATTAAGATGGGTGCATATAACCATCATTTGTCATTTGAATTTTGAAATTTGAATTGGGAGATTGATTGAGTGGTGTAGACTATAAGTAGCCATGCTTATGAAGAATTGATTAGAGAATGAATGATAAGAATTTGAATCCCTAAAATCTTTCTTGAGATCTTTTTCCCCTCCTTTTCAAATTTTGGCTACTGCTATCCTCCTCCCCTCTCTTTGGCCGCCGACCACCATCTCCTCCCTCTCTCTACTCGGCTTCTCTCCACCTTCTCCTCCCTCTCCTTTCTCCACCCCAAAACCCGACCATCTTCAACCCTACAAAATTCGACCACCCTCATTCCCTACCAAAACTGACCTACCTTTTTCCATTTGGGTGAAATTCGGCCAAGACAAAGATCCATCTTGTGGATTCCAACCCCGGCGTGAAGCGACGAAGGCAGACAAGTTTTCTCTCCATCCGGCGTGACTCCGGCGGAGCCGTTGATGGACAATCCAGAAAATAGTGAATCAGAACCATCCATTCCGATTGGGTAACAAAACCTTTCTACTTTTGGTGTTTTCCCTCTAGATTTTCATTGTGGTGGATACTTTGGCGTGATCTTTGAAACGTTGACTTTATCGTGGTTTCTTCGTTTGAGTTTGTTTTTTATCCTTATTTTATTTAAGTTCGAAAGGTTTGACGAACTTTCATTTTCTTTTTGTTGGGAGAGATCTACCATTTCTGAATCGTAATTTTTTTGGTAGATCTCTTTTGGTACAACCTTCGCTCGATCGGACTGGGTGAGTCCTTTTAGCCGGAAAGAATATTGGCAAAGATCATTTATTTCGATCCTAATCGATTTGGCTACCTGTACATTAGCATTTAATTGATATAATTGTTTAGCGTGTGCGCTGCGTTGGAATTTGTGCGAGTGTAAGATTTGATCGTAGAGAGACAATCGTGCTTAGTCTATAGATTTTACGATGTCAACGTGCAGGCCTGCATCACCCGCACTACCGTCCAAATGTCTGTGTGTATCCCTTTGAACATATTGCGCAAGCATCACCTTTGGGTGAATGATTGCGCACTAGTCTCAGAGAACTCCCTAAAATATATATGTGAAATCGTAAATCACACAAATTGAGTTGAAAATGTCACTTTGGCGGCTATAGTTCTTATCAATCCACGAGACTCTTTCACATCGGGAATTTTGAATATTGCCCTAAAATTAATGTCGTGTTTCTTAGTTTAATGGCACGTGGGCAATCAATCGTCTTAGAGAAAACATAACTTTTTTGTAAGGGATTAATGAATGAAAGCACTTTGTATCTTCAATCCCAAATTTTGATTCTCTCTAAATGATTTAATGAGTTTTGATATTGTGTTCTTCAATCAAATTAATTAGAAAAATAATTTACTCCAAAATTTTGAAGGAGACTAATAGGTTTAAGTTAACTTCGCTTTGATACCAACTGTTATAAATTTATGGAGTATGTGTCGCTATGACGAATTAATATTACCAAAAAATTCTACTGAATGCAACGACTCATAAACCTAAAAAGAATCGCTTAACTAAACACTACCTGTCTCTAATTGGAGTTTATACATAATTTATTTTTCTAAATTTAAGAACACAAAAATAAAACGAGCTTGAACGAACGATAAATGAAATGCAGAAGTTAATTTATACCGTTCTTGAATTCTTGCTCATTTTTCATTATGGCAGAAATCCGCAATAGTTAAGACGTGTTGTTCCTTATGAATTTTACGGTGTTAGCAGAATACACTAACATATAAGAATATGTCTTAAGTCGGTCTCTACAATAAAAAGGATTAGTACAAGACCATGCACACACATATACACAAAACTGTATGCTCAGTAATATGATTTCTTATATTAAGTATCATCTAAGAGTAGTGATCAAAATAAATGCATGAATCAGTCTGATATAAGAACAGTTGAAAGGAGGCTGACCCAATCATGTGAGTATCCCGGGCCGCCCCCAGCCGGACTGCAGTCCACCAGCCCCAACCTGCTCTCCACACAACCGTGTGCGGTCAATCTCCCAAACCGGGCTGACCTCCCTTAACTAGTTTGTGGCGGGTTATTGCAGTCGGCGAGGCATTGCGCTTACCCAACCTCGATCCCCCGACATCCTTTCAATGAGAACTGATCCAGTTAAGCGTCCCTACAGAGATTTCCCAGGAGGTCACCCATCTCAGAGCTACTCCCATCCGAGCACGCTTAACTATAGAGTTCTTTCACTTCCCATCACCAATTCAGCTGCATCTAATTTTGAGATGGGAAGTGAAAGAACTCTATAGTTAAGCGTGCTCGGATGGAGTAGTTCTGGGATGGGTGACCTCCTGGGAAGTCTCCGTAGGGACGCTTAAATTGATCACTTCTCATCGAAAGGAGGTCGGGGGATCGAGGTCGGGTAAGTGCAACGCCTCACCAACCTCAACAACCCGCCACAAACTAGTTAAGGGAGGTCAGCCTGGTTTGGGAGATTGACCGCATGCGGTTTTGTGGAGAGAGGGTTGGGGCTGGTGGACTGTAGTCCAGCTGGGGGCGGCCCGGGATACTCACATTAGTGGGTCGACCCCCTTTCAACACCGTAAACTCCCTTATAGGCTTGCATCCCAACTGACCCAACCCATCTCCACGTATCGCGTTCGGCCCAAGCCCAACACTGGGTGGCCTATCTTAAACTGGCTACGCGGCGGGTTGTTGGAGTCCACATCCTCCCTTAGATGAGCAAAACTCGATAGTCAAGCGCACACTCCGGGGACTTCCCAGGAGGTCACCCATCCCGTGACTACTCCAGCCCGAGCACACTTAACTATGAAGTTTTCCAACTTCTTAGTAATATGATTTCTTATATTAAGTCTCATCTAAGAGTAGTGATCACAATAAATGCAAGAATCAATCTGATATAAGAACATAATAAATGAACCGAATACCCAGAGTTCAGATGTATATGCTTGTGTGTAAAGAGCTCTTATGATAATATCAGTGGTCTTTTCTTCGAAATCAGAGATTTGCTAAGCAACAAATGACACAATCCTTTCTTAGTAATCGTACTTATTGTTTGATGATGGATCTCCCTCCGAAGACGAAGTTGCAGGATTCAGTGCTCCAAAATGGTGGAAGAAGGACCAGAGGCCTTGCTCTAGATTTGAAAATGGGAGCAGGGTGTTGAAATCAAAAATCGGCTTCTGTGGAGTTCGAACCCTTGGGGAACTAGTGATCTCGCACTTACTTTTCCCTCACAAGCTCAAATAGCTAGAGACTTAAGACAAGAAGCGGACCCAAGGCTCCAGCATGGAGGTCCCACCACATACTCGGAAGATCTTAGAGCGCTTTTCCTCCTTAGCCAGGTGCTGAGCTAAGGATACCTCAGAGAGCGCAAGAAGACCAGAACACAAGTAAGCATTCCTTCTGAGGTACCCCTTGGGTCTATTTATAGTTTTCTGAAAACGGTCTGCAAACATCCAACCTTCGCTATTCTAAACAGCTATATGCAGTCCAGATTGGCATGCCAAAAACGTAACTTCGATGTTCTAAAGGGCTATGGGCAGGCCAGCGAGGGTAAAATGGTAAAAATACATCATACAACACTGGGCGAGTGGCCCTTGAAAACCTCCACTCGCATGGGGTGGCGAGTGCTCGATGGTGCTAGCACTCGCCGCCTCCATATAGCCCTGGGTGAGTGCGGGCCAGAAATGCCCCACTCGCCAACTGCCTACCGAGATCCATGGGTGAGTGCAAGCCTGCTGCTCCACTCACCAACTGTTACGCTCCACCCCACCTAGGTGAGCTGACAAGGATGTTGAAACCTCACTCAACGCCAAGAAAGAGTCGTTGAGTGTCTGGGCTACACTCAATGCCAAGGAAAGAGGCGTCAGGTGATCAAGCCTCACTCAATACTGAGATCGAAAGTTGCTAAGTGAGGTAGCCTCACTCGGCGCTGGGGTGGAAGGCGTCGAGTGAGTTTGACGCCAGCGGAAGGCATCGAGTGGGCTCGACGCCAGGGGCCCGGCTCGTCTGGGACTTGAACAGGATGTCGTGGCTGGTCTGGCTCCTGTCGATCCCCACTCGTCGAGTACGAGGTTGTATAAATCCCCCGCTCTTTGTGAGATTGCCCAAGCTCGGAAAGAAACATCCAACCCCGCAAACTGCGATAAGTGCGGCAGGAGCCAGAGATGATCTTTTGGTGGGATCCACCAACGTCTATATATATGCTCCCGGGTACCTGGGCGACCTCTGCCATTCCCCTTACTCTGACCCTGCCGAGATGCCTCTTTCCAAAGAGCTCCAAGAGAGGTTGGACCGTGCACGTGGGCTCAACACCGCTCGCGCTACCAGCCTGGTCGATGTATCTCCCAACGCCTTGCCGCGCGAACCTCCTAATCCTCAGCCTTCCAGGAAGGCCAAGTCAGCTCCAAAAGCCATCGATTCGGTCTACCGTGATCTGTCCTCCACCCCAAAACATGGACTTGCTTCTTCCTCTCGGCCAGCTCCCGAACAGAAAGGAAAGTGGATCATCGAAATTCCTGCCAACCCAAGCAATCATAAGATTGACGGCAAAATCTCCACAACGCGAGTCGACTCCCCCCACGATAACTCGCGACCTCAAACTCCTCCTGGTACTCGCATGCAAGACCCGTCTCCCCCTTTCGGGACAACGAGGCTGGACTCGCTGAGGTTGAAGTCGCCAGCTCCCGCACCTTCTCAGTAACCCACATCTGCTCTTAAACTCATTGGGGGAGAAGTTGGGGACATCCCTATACCGAGCTTCAAGCTCATCTCCTCGGGATCTCAACTTCCGGATCGCGGCAAGAGCTTTATCTTGCACCCCACATATATCTTCCGGGGGCAGCTGAGCTCATCCCGTAAGTTCCACTTGCATAGGGCCATCTCACATAGTTGTTTTGAAGCACTCATCCATTATGTTTACCGGGATTAATTATCCTTGCATGTCTCCCCGACCAATCCGAGGCGGAAGAATCTTCTGAGCCGACTCACCTTTTGCCACCTCCTTCCCCCAGCGCGATGGAAAACTTCCTGGAAGTCTCACTAGAACATGCCGAGCTGAGGATACGAACAATGGAAGTCCTGAAGAAGCAAGGACTCGCGCTGCACATGATCCAGGAGGAGAACGATCTCAGCGAGCAGAGGCTGCAGACACTAAAGCGGGACTATGTGCTTCTCGCGGATGAGGTGAAGCACAACTCGGCAAGCGGTATGACTTCCCCCACCTCGCTCATGGACAAGATCAGCAAGAACATGCGGTTCATCCACAAGGATCTGAAGCTGGTCCGTGAGTTCAACAACCCGCGACGACCTCCGGGGATGGGAACGCGAGGCCGAGGTAGATTGAAATAGCTCCCTAGCTGAGCCTACCGACACTCTCCCCCCAGTACCCAGCTCGCGCATGTTGAAATAACTTTTCTTTTGCGTGTTGTATCTTCTCTCCCTGAATTGCGAGATCCACTGCCTGTAATAACTTAACAATTTTCTAAATTTGATGTCTATTGATTCTGCGTAATATGTTGTTCTGCTTTTTGGATTCAACTCACCATAGGATAGAATAGGTTGCAGGAGTCGGCAAGTCGGGGTCGGCGAGTCGGGGTCGGCTCGGCCATTAATTTATTTTCTATAAATAGGCCCTCTCACCTACCCCCAGACCATCGCCTTTACTACAGACATACATCATCTTCTTATTGCCCTTCTCGGCACTTCCAATCGCGGTAAGACTTTTGAAACCATGGGCATGATGCGACCCGATGCCGACAGAAAGTCCAAATGTGCTAGGCAATTTGTCGAGTACAACTTCTACGAGGGAAATATCACCGAGCAAGAATACCTAGATTTTGTTGCCAACTACATCCCCGCGGGCTTCTCTGCACGCCGACCCGCGGCGGGCGAGTCCATCAACTCATTCTTTGACAATGAGCTCGCCTTACCCATCTCGCACTTCGAGGTGGGGTTGCGCCTCCCCCTATGGCATGATATTTGCCAGATCTTGAAATATTACAAGGCGGTCCTGGTTCAACTGAACCCAAATGCCATCGCCATAATGGTGGCATTCTCCTGCTACCTCCGCCATGAGCAAATAGAGTTCAATCTGGCGGTCTTCAGTAAGCTCTTCATATACCAGGAGACCAATGACATGGTCACCTTCCTGGCCGGCTAGCATTTCATGGTCCGTGAGATGGCCAACAAGAACCACAACTGGTTCTCGAAGCTTGTCTTCGTCATGGGTGAGCTCGACAACATACCCTTCTCTCCTCGGCAGAGGAGCGAGGAGATGTACCGACCCTCGACGGTGACGGGAAATGATGCCGAGCTGCACAAGTTCTTCCTCAGCAAGGACTTCGAGGCCGCCTTCTTTCGAAGGGGCCTCGACTTGCTTCCCCCAGTTCTTCCCGACGAAGGTATAGCTCTTTCCTTTCTTTATTTATTGGGCTCGCCAAAAATCCATTTTATCTAACTCTTAAGTTATCCTGCAGGGAGCGACTGATCCCCGAGCACGCGCCATTTCCAGATTCGGGACTTCATCCCGACCCACTCGCGCGCGAGAGGGCAGCGTCGAGGCCTGCCGGAGCGAGTTGGGGTCGGTCAGGCCTCCCTCCACCAAGAAGCAAGCCGACCTTGCGAGCTCCAGCTCGCCTCGTCGTCCCCCGCCGCTAAAGAAGAGTAAGAAAGCGATGGTGGTCTCCAAGGGGAGACAACAATAACAACAACAAAAATACATGATCTCGCCAGAGACCACCCTGGAGAAGTCGCCAGACAAAGACCAGAGCGGAGGCGACCCACCTGCCTCCCCCACCGCCGAGGAGCCCGCGGCCCGCGGCCGGGCATGTCGAAGTACCACCTGTACTTTGGTCTCGATGGGAAGGCCAAGGACCGGCTCAGCGAGTCGATGGTCCAATGGGACGAGCAGGCTCAAAGAGTCTCCATCTCCTCTCTCCTTCCCTCTTGGTCGGAGCGCCACCCTCCCAGCGAGCATGCCTATGCCCTAGGGTTCGGGGTGTATGGTCGCGAGGATGTCGCGGCCTATAATGACATGAGCCTCCAGCAGTTTGTCCATGAGAGCTCGCGAGCTCAAATGCGCGTGCTGGAGCTCGCACATATGTAGACTCGCCACAGCTTCCACCTCAGCCACAACTTGGCGAAGGTGGAGTAGGAGCGGGTTGTCGCGAAGGACGACGTCGCCGACCTGGAAAAGCGGCTGAGGATTGGCGAGAACATCATCAGCAACAGTGCTGGCGGGGTTGGAAAACCCCTTCTCCTTTTCACTTAGTACTTTCACCACTTTTCTTACCTTTTCTTGCCTTGCAGGATGCCGAGACCGCAGACTGCATGTGCACTTGCGCTGCCGAGCTGGAGGAGAAGAACAAAGAGTTGGAGGAGCAGAACAAGGGCCTTCAGGGAGAGATCGCTCGCCTAATGAACATCCTCCTCCTCATCTCTAGCGGCGAGTCGGGCGCCCCGGTTAAGAGGCCAAAGCTATTCACCGAGGCGGAGGTCGCCGAGAAGCTGCGGGCCAACTCCATCAGCACTACTGACTACGCCCTGCAGATCATGTGAGATATGCAGGTGTTGATGGAATGTTACGAGGAGATGACCGCGAGAGACTTGGTGCCAGAGTTTTTTCCTCCCGCTTCCCCCCTGGTGAGAAGGGGGATAGCTTCAACTCGCTCTTCAAAGACGTCTCCGGTTTTATGGATGATAATTCTGGAGGGGAGGGGGAGAGTTAGCTGGCATTTTTTTTGCTTTATTTACGTAAATCTCTCTCCCCCTTTTTTGTAACCTTGCCGAGGCGAGCTCTCTTTTAATTAGTGAATTCATCAATGAAGAAATATTTAGCAAATTTTTTTCTGTACTGGCTTACTTTCTGTATTGCACTCGCACGCGCGTTGCCCCTTCACTGTGCGACCTCGCTAAGATATCATTTGCCGTTAGAATGTACTTGAGTTAGGATATGTACCCGCGCAGAGATCCCGAGATCTCTCCAACCCTTAATAGTAGGGCCAGGCTACTCGCCGAGCTGGACCTGCGACCATCCAGCTCGCTTCAGGATTCCTTCCCTTTAAAGACTTGTTATAAACTACAATTTTCCAAGTAAAATCTCGATGGGATGGAGTGTAGTTGTAGATGACTGCCTCGACTCGCTCTTCTTTAGTAGATGACGAGATCTCGGCTCGCCATTTTAGACTCTTCCCTGCTTAGATAGTGCAACCCCATTGTGGTTGCCGAGACCCTAGCTCGCCACTTCTGGTCTTGATTAGGGATTGTTGGGTCTAACCCCTAGTTTCCCTCGTGACCTTTCCACCTGGCCTTATCCCCAAGTTCAAATTCAGATGCCTTGTGTTGATTGGCAAGAGCAGCCAAGGACTTAGTTCTAGATCAACAACTTCATCCACAAAGGACCCCTGCACTACCAGCTAGGTCAAAGCCTGATAGAGGGTGCAGCTCGAGACTTAGCTCTAGAGCAAGAATAACGTCCACTAAGGACCCCTGCACTACTAGCTAGGTGAAAGCCCGACAGAGGGTGCAGCTCGGGACTTAGCTCAAGAGTAAGAACAACGTCCACCAAGGACCTCTGCCCTGCCAGCTAGGTGAAAGCTTGACAGCGGGTGCAGCTCGGGACTTAACTCCAGAGCAAGAACAATGTCCACCGAGGACCCCTGCCCTGCCAGCTAGGAGAAAGCCTGACGTCGGGTGCAAATTGGTACTTAGCTCTAGAGCAAGAACACCGTCCACCGAGGACCCCTGCCATGCCGGCTAGGAGAAAGCCTGACAGCGGGTGCAGCTCGGGACTTAGCTCCAGAGCAAGAACAACGTCCACCGAGGACCCTTGCCCTGCCAGCTAGGTGAAAGCTTGACAGTGGGTGTAGCTCGGTACTTAGCTCTAGAGAAAGAATAACGTCAACCAAGGACCTCCTCCCTTCAAGCTAGGTGAAAGCCTGACAGCGGGTGCAGCTCGAGACATAGCTCCAGATCAAGAACAACGTCCATCGAGGACCCCTTCCTTGCTAGCTAGGTGAAAGACTGACAGCGGGTGCAACTTGGGACTTAGCTCCAGAGCAACCACCAGCCCAATCAGCTAGGTAAGAGCCTGACGGCGGGTGTTGAGCATCAACTAGACTTTCCTTTGGTCAACCACTGGCCTAATAAGCTATGTGAGAGCCTAATGGCGGATATTGAGCATCAACTGGAGTTTCCCTTGGCCAACCACTGGGTGCTACCACCGGCCCAATCAGCTAGGTGAGAGCCTGGTAGCGGGTGTTGAGCATCAACCAGACTTTCCCTTGGCCAACCACCGGGCGCTACCACCGGCCCAATCAGCTAGGTGAGAGCCTGACGGCGGGTGTTGAGCATCAACTGGACTTTCCCTTGGCCAACCACTGGGCGCTACCACCGGCCTAATTAGCTAGGTGATCTTGATGGCAGGTGTTGAGCATCAATCAGACTTTCCTTTGGCCAACCACTGAGCGCTACCACCAACCCAATTAGCTAGGTGAGAGCCTGATGATGGGTGTTGAGCATCAATCGGACTTTCCCTTGGCTAACTACTGGGCGCTACCACCGATCCAATCAGCTAGGTGAGAGCCTGACAACGGGTGTTGAGAATCAACCAGACTATTTTATTCAACCAAGTCTTATTTTGTTCCTGCCAAGCAAATGAATCATTAACAAATAATAATAACGTAAAAAAAAGCTATCCCATTACTTTCATGGGTAGAATTGTTTTAGGTCATCGCCGCTCCAGACATGACTAAGGGGTTCCCCCTCTACATCTTGGAGGTGATATCCTCCTGACTTCAAGACCTCTCAGATTACATAGGGACCTTCCCAGCTGGGATTCAGCTTACCGACAGATGCCGACCTCCCTGCAGTATCGACCTTCTTCAGTACCAAGTCCCTTTTGCAAATTGCTTGATTCTGACATGCTTGTCAAAATACTTGGCCATTCGCCGCTTGACCTCTTCTTGTTGGATAGCTGACAAGTTGCGCAGCTCCTCCACCATATCAAGGGAGAGCTGAAGCTCGTCCTCGTTCTCGGCACTCCATTCTTCCCTACCCTCCTTTGTTGCCACCACCCGCGGTGTCCAGACTTCAAATTCTATGGGGAGCTCGGCCTCACAGCCATGGGAGAGCTTGAATGGAGTCTCCCCGGTGGCCGTGTTTGGAGTGGTTCTTAGGGCACAGAGGACTAAAGTAAGTTGTTCTGCCCAGCTCCCCTTCAAGTTCTCCATCTTCTTCTTTAGGAGGTTTATGATGATCTTGTTTGCCGCCTCCACCTGCATGTTGCTCCTGGGATGATGGACCGACGCAAACCTGAGATCAATCCCAAGTTCCCCGCAGAAATTGATGAACTCAGCGCTAGCAAATTGTGGTCCAATGTCCGTGACAATGGCCTGGGGCAGTCCAAGCCGACAGATGATCTCTCCTCATACAAAGTTCATGATCACCTAGGAGGTCACTTTGTCCAATGCCTTTACCTCCAACAATTAGAAAAAGAATCGATCATTACCAACAAGAACCTCCTTTTCCCACTGGCCTGAGGGAAGGGTCCCACCAGGTCCATTCCCCAGATAGCAAAGGGCCAGGGTGCCGTGATGCTTCTGATCTGCTGAGCTGGCAGTAGCTGGAGAGGGGCGAACAACTGGTACTTGTGGCACTTCTTTGTGAATTTAGCGGAACCCTGACCCAGGGTCGGCCAGAAGTACCCTTGCCTGACTATCCTTCCTTCCAAGGTCTTGCCCCCCCCTCCCGAGTGACTCTCGCACTCTCAGGAATGGACTTCTTCCAAGATCCTCTGGACTTCCCTCTTGGCCACACAACGTGTCAACAACCCTGATATGGTCTTTCGATATAACTGCCTGTTGCGCATGAGGTAGTATGCCGACTTATGCTTGAATCGTTTCTTGTCCATCCCCTCCGGGAACTCACCTATGGATAGGAAAGTTGCAAAAGGATCCATCCATGAGGGGTGCTGGTACACCTCCATCAGCTCCCCCTCCTCGATGGATGGGCGAAACAAGTCAGTGATGGTTCCCCCCACCTGTGGCCCATGCTTGGCAAATTGGTCGACCTGCTTGTTTTCCTCCCGCAGTACATACCAGATGGAGAAGGTCTGGAACATGCCGATGCCCCCTTCACCTTTGTCAAATATAGTTGGAGAGTAGGCTCCCTTGCCTTAAACTCCCCATTGATCTTAGAGGCCACAACTATGGTGTCCGTGAGGACCTCCACATCATGCACCCCCAGCTCCCTGGCCAGGCACAACCTACTATTACTGCTTCGTACTCGACTTGATTGTTAGTGATGGGAAAGTGCATGACCACAGTCTGCTTGATCCTTGTTCCCTAGGGGCTCTCCAAGATCACCCCTACCCCCAAGGAATGCCTCCTCGAGGCGCTATCCACCATCACGTTCCAAAGAACTGGGCGAGTGAGTTCCGCCTCCGCCACCTCGACCACGTAATCAGCAAGAAAGTCGGTCATCCCCTTGGCCTTGATTGAGAGGCGGGGAACAAAGGATATGTCGAACTCACTCAGTTCCACCGACCACTTTGTCAATCTCCCTGAATGCTCCACCCCCTTAAAGATGTTGTAGAGGGGATGGTCAGTCACCACCCGTAAGGAGTGTGCCTGGAAATTGGGTCGGAGCCTCCATGCTGAGATGACCAGAGTAAAGGCCAGTGAAAGATAGGGGATAGATCTTAAATTTCTTCTAATTTAGAGTTAATATATAAAAAGTCGCAGCACAAAGATAAAGAAGGAAAAGCAAGCACACAGACGACACAAGAATTACAGTGGTTCTCCAATCAACCTGGGTACGTCCACTCTTCTACCACCCTGGTAGGAATCCACTAACAGGTTTTGATCAGGTGACTGCCACCTTTGAGCTTTTGATCAGGTGCTCAAAAACCAATCTCAAGTCTTTTGATCAGGAGACTTGTAACCAAGCTAACTTTAAAGGGAGTTAAAATCCTGTACAGTCGGGTGGGAAAGAAAGTGTTGTTAGTCTTCTCTATTCTCAAAAGCAACTTTGAGAAGACTTTGTGTGGATTCCAGATCTTGTCAAAGCTCCCCCTGAGATGTAGAGTTGTTCAGGAAATGGAAGCTTTGCTTCAGGAGTGTGTAGGTCTTCATATTTGATGTTGCTCTCCAGCAAGCTTCTAGACTGATATGGTATTTGTTGTCTCTTGAAAAGCCTGGAGTAGATGATGAAGAACACTATATGAAAGAAAGCTGTGTTGTGTTCTTCAGAATCTCTATTCTGACTATATCATTGTTTTGTTGTCAGTCACTTCTTCTATGTCCGCAAAACCTCCAATATGAGTATATTCCCCTGAGCTGTATTCAAACATTTGAATTAATTCTATCTTGAAACGGTTGAGGCATTCCCGAGAGAGAAAAAGATGCCTGAGAATTAATCACATTAATTGCTGTTGTTGAACGGCTATAAGCATTAAGTCTGAGAGATATTAAATGCCTCAATTAATTCGGCCAGCTGTTAAAATCTCTGTCTGTAAGACTGAACAAATTTCGTCAACCTTAGTCTGCTATTCGTTGACCTCAGCTCAGAGATCGTCGACCTGAATAATCTTTGCGTCGAGCTGAGATTTTGTCTTGAGATCAGCGATTGTTGAGCGAAGCTCGGAGATCGTCGAGCTCAACTCAAAGATAGAACTCTGAGTTACGTCGACCTGAGTTCGACTATCATCGAACGCAGCTTGAAGATTGTCGAGCTCAATTCCTGCATTTGTCAAGCCTGATTTCCTCGTGATTTCTTTTCTGCAACATTTCTCTGGAGTTCTTTTGAGGAAGACCTAGAAATAATCCTATGACCCTGACTATACATTTTGGGTCAATCTAAAAACATCTTAATAGTATTCCTTGCCCAAATCGAAACTAGGGTTCCAACAATCTCCCCCTATTTGGGTGAGGATACTATTTACACAAAAATGAAAATAAAGCAAGTTTGAAATAGGTGCTTTGAAACATAAAATAAACAACAACAAAGTTTTTGAAATATAAATATGAAAAACTTCTGATAGGCTCAATAACTGTTCTTTGCTTATCTTTAATTGAGCATATTTCAGATATGTAGCTCCTGCTATATTCAACAATTTTCTTGATATCATCCCCCTGATTTCTGACTAATTGAAACTGCTGCTGCTGTATCCTTTAAAGCAGTCTCCCACTATACAACTACCCATGTACCGAAGGGTCTTTTCCTGAAATAAGGGGTTAGGAGTTCTGGACCCATATTATCTTGGGTCTCAGTTCTTTTTCATAATAATTAGATGTAAAAGAACATACAGGTTGATCTTTGTAACCTAGAGGGTGAAATTTTCTAGAAGGAATGAGCCATTGGGTAAAAGGATTGATAAAGTTTTGAGTTTGATTATATTTTTCAAAATGATAAAAATTTCTGTTTTGAAATTTTGAGTTCGATGAAAAATAATTTTGCCGACCTGAGTTTGACGAAGGGAATCGATTTCGCCGATCTCGGTTCACAGAATGATAATATCTATTTTCTGTGTTCCACGATCGCCGATCTCGGTTCGACTAAGAAAATTTCTTTCGTCGATCATAATTTCTAGACAAGTTAAAATCAAAATCTCTATTCAGAGTTCGTCTTCCTGAGTTCGACGAAGATTGTTGTTTTCGTCGAGCTCCTTTCGACGAATTATGTTGAACACAAATTTTCTGAAATTGTTTAATTGTTTTTGGTAAAAATTCAGTTATATTGTCTAAATCTATTATCTTTTCTTTGTCTTTAATTATTTCTAAAGAGGCTAATTGTTCAGAAACATTTTTTTAAATCTTCTTTAAGATTTTTGTTTTCAGAAGATAGATTATACACTTTCTCTCTGAGAAGTTTTAATTTCTTCTCAGATTGAATCAAATCATTGCATAAAATTTTAAAGTCTTCTTTAAAATGTTCTGAAGAGAAATCAAAGGAAGAGATAACTTGATCCTCTTCTGACTCTACTTCTGATTCAGATTCTTCATCATAGCTGTTGCAAGATGCATTGACTGCCATCAAGCAGAATTTTCTTGCTCTTGTTTCTTCTTCATCTTCAGTTGCCCAGACTTCAGCAAGTCCTACAACTCAGATTCTTTCAAAGAATCCTACCTCAGAGTGAGTCCACACTTCTACACTCAGGCTAGTAAGCCCTACCTCAGCCCTTATAACCAGACCTATAACTCAGATCACAAAGATCCTACCTCAGATCTATTAAATATCTTATAGAATTGATTGAGAGAATGATTATTTCTTCACCCAAAAAAATGGATGAAGACTTCTTGATCAGATCTGGAATGAACTGACGACTTGAGATCCACCCTGTATTAGCTTCTTCAAAGCTTCTTGAATCTGAACAAAGTAAGGTTGATCTTCTTGAAAAGTTGGAGTCGATCCACAATCCAACTCTTCTCTTCTTTCAAACGTGATTCTGAATTCCTTTTTGCAGACTTGTTCAGGATCGGTTTTCTCTTTAATAATGACTTGTTGATTTCAGAATGAACCAGCAACCCCCCCCCCCACCCTCCTCTTTTTGGATAGAACAGGTCTTTATAGATCCCATCCGAGATTACCGGCTGATCTGGTTCATAACTTTCTTCTGAAAGCTCTGACAGATGTGACAGCTTTGTCAGTTATGACATTTATAAAGTCTTCACTCCTGACATCTGATACTTCGACACTTTTATCTCAACAGAAAGTGTCAAGACAAAACTTCATATATGTCTACACAAATGGAACATGTGTCGACACAATTCTCAATGATGTCAACACAACTCATAGAATGTCGACACAACTCTTCTTTATCTTCTCGACACAGCTTCTGTAGAATGTGTCGACACAAGTCCTGTGTGTCGACACAATCTGCTTCCAGTCTCAACACAGTTAGTGTTGACAGAATTCTTGAGTATGTCGACACAAGTCCTGTGTGTCGACACAATTGGTGTAGATTGAATTTCTGTGTGTCGACACAAGTCCTGTGTGTCGACACAGTTGCTGTAGACTGAATTTCTGTGTGTCGACACAAGTCCTGTGTGTCGACACAAGTCCTGTGTGTCGACACAATCTGGCTCCTGGTGTCGACACATTTCCTTCACAAGTGTCGACACTTGTACTTAGAATATTTTTTCTGCATTTCTTTAACCTGCACATTGAAACTCAACATCCCATCAAATACACACTGATGTATATCATTGAGTTAAATGAGGCTTCTCCAAATCAGGTACACAGTTTCTAATGTACCCAACAATCTCCCCTTATTTGGAGAAATCATAGCCCTTAGTCAATGATATACACCACTTATAATAAATAAGGATTATGATGTAAAAAAGTCATTACAAAGACAGGATTAATCATAAGCAGAAATAGCATGTAACAATATTATCACAAAATATGTTATAATACATTAATCATGCATCACATAAACATAAGTATTCAATATCAAATCATGGCTGAAACAAGGAATTCATTTTCATATATACTCAGTAATCCAGAACAACAAGGATTTAGGACAAAAAAGATTACATAGTCCTTAACCTAGTCAATCTAACCCTAGGATTGATCAGGTTCCTTAATGACAATTCCTTTGCCATACTGAATCCTAGCTTGTACTTCAGCTCATGTGTCATCAGCCAGCTTCTTTCCTTTAAGATCATTCTTCTTGAGCTCTTCAGCCTTGATCTTTTGCCTTTCAAGGTAATGAAAAGGCTTTGAGAAATATTTGCTAGGCTCCACAGAGTTTGCAGGTATCTTCCCAACTCTGAGGTCTCTTTTGAACTGGTATATAACATCTTGCCGCTCCTAATATTTGCTCCATTCCTGTTCAAAATACCACTTCCTCTATCATGCACATTCTCATTGACAGCATTCCAAGAAGTCAAAATAATATTCCTGGAAGTTGGACTCTATTGTTCAAAATCAGGTTTTAATTCTGCCTGTTCTCTGAACCTCTTCTTAGACAGCTGAGCTTCCCTCAGAGCATCCCTTGCTCTTTATGCTTCTTTTTCTCTTTGTAATGCAGTTGTAGACATTTCTACATTTTCAAAAATAACATTTTGTGCCTCCATTAGAGGACTATACATTTATTGTACTGCATGCTGGATTTCTTCAAAGTCTGGAGGTGGATATATGACTTGGGCTACTTCCTGCTGAACCCCTTCAATGTAAGCAGGTTGAATTCTAGATTCAGCAGTGTCATCATCATCACAAAGGGGTGGATAACCAAGAGTTACTCTGATGCTATTGGTTATCCATTTAGCATGATCTGAGCTTGCTTTGACTAATACCCTCTCCCCCTTTATGACTTCTCGTTCCACATGATCTCTCAGATCATCCTTATGAAATCTTACCTGATCAGCTAGATAATTTGTTCCTTCTTTATAGTAGGTCCTGAACTTCTGCATTTGATCAGAGATTGCCTTTTGAGATGCCTGGATGGAGGTTTGGACAACAGCTAAATCCACTTTGATTTGTTTGTCAAAATCAGACTTTACTGTAACCAATTGTTCCTTGATAGCAGTTGCTTTACTCCCGAGATCTGTTAGAATAGTATTATGAGAGTCTTTTAGATTTTGATTCATTCTGATTTGATTTTCCAGGACATAACCTTGTTTGACTGCAATGTCCTCTATTGCAATATTGGCCTCCTGTTGTTGCTTGGCAAGTAGACTACAACATTACCTCCCTTTTAGAAGCAATCTGTCATTTCCTTCTTGTTCAAGTTTACTTCAAACCTAATGGATTTGATATTCTGGGCCAAGTGGAATTGCAGATCTTTGTTGTTCTCGTCCACATATTTTTTCCAGAGCAATTCTCTGCTCATCCAACTTCAATTGCAATTGTACTAAAAGTGAACTGAAGTCTACTACAGGAGCAGGTGTTTGTGGGGCAGTCTTCAAGGCTTTCTTATAGCCTGAGCTCCTCTTCCTGAGCTCCACAAGTTTCCTTTTCTTTGCCCTGGAGGCTTCTTCTACTTCAGAGGAATCAAATGAACTAGCTAAGTCCACTGTTTCTTTTTGTCTAGGGTCAAGGATTGGCATCTCCCCCTCAGTTCTTGCTCCTTGTAATTCTGGAAATAGTTCTTCCAGTATTACCTCTTGTTGCATCTGAACTGGAGGAATAACTTTCTCATGCTCAACTGGTGGCTCCCCCTGGAATTCAAGGTTTTCTTCCATGGGTATTTCATTCTCAGGAACTTTGTGTTGCTCATGTTGATCAATGACCTTCATGAGCACATCTTGTGCTTCATTCTCAGTGCATTTGGCAGCTTGATTAATATCATGTACTACCTCTATTATAGAGAGATTGGCTGATTCACTGTCTAGTTCAGCTATTTGTACATTTGTATTTATGAAAGTGAAGGGATAGATACTACTCTAGAGGGGGGGTGAATAGAGTTATCAAATTTTGCACAGACAAAACTTAATATTCTACCCAACTCCCTTGGAGTGAAGTGCGGAATGAAAAGATTATAGATATTGATTTAACCTTAAAGCCTAACACAAGTGATGTGTACAAACACAAGCTAACTGTAATTACAGTTAAAGCTTGGAAAACCTAAACAGCAACTAGCAACCTAGTTATATCTATTCACAGCCACAGTACAGGAATTAAACAGTTGAATCCAGACGACACAAGGAAATTTATAGTGGTTCCCCAAACAACTTGGGTACGTCCACTCTTCTACCCAAACGGTAGGAATCCACTCAGGTTTTTTGATCAGGTGCCCTGCCACCAACAGAATCTGCTTCAGGTAGATTCAGAAACCCTTTAGACTTTTGATCAGGTGTCTAAAAACCAAGCACAGGTTTTTGATCAGGTGCCCTGCCACCAAGGGATACTTTTGAAGGGAGTAATAACCCTGTACAGGAGGGGGAAGAAGGTTAAGATGTCTTCTCTATTTTACAATAGATTAGAGAAGCACAAAAGCTTGCACTGAGCTAGAATGCTCTAAAGAATCAAGGCTCCCCCTGGCTCAAGAATGTCCAGGTGAAGTCTTGCTTCAGTGCAGAGAAAAATCTTCAGACAATTCTAAAGGAAAAGCTACAGGAAGAAAGTAAACAATAAAAAGAAACAGTCTTCAAGCAGCAATCTTCTTCTTCTTCTTCTTCAAAGAAACTCTGAGTTGAACTTCCTGAAAGCAGGAGAACTCAGGTGAAGAAGAGATGAAGATCTTAACACTTCTCAGTTAGATGGATTTTGCTGAGAGCAGGAAGCTTGAGCTTGATGAAGGCTTGAGTGCTTTTGAATATGTGTGTAACACTCGCTTCTATTAACTAGCTTGAATCCTTCTGCAAAGGGTTCTTTAAATATTATCAGCAAGCAACGGCTCTCTTCCATTTGAATTAATTTGTCTTCTTCTGAGCCTTGAGACCTGGGCTGTAAATATCAAGAAGACAGAAGTATCTCTGCAGCAAAACATTCTATAAAAAGGAATAAACCTCTTTCTAAGAAGCTGCAGGCTTAAATCAAATAATCAGATAGACTAAATAAAGTCACATCAGAAGCAATCTCTTTATAGCAAAAGAAGACTTTTCAGTCTAACGGCTATAAAGGGCTGTCAGCAGATAAAGTAATTTAAAGAGACAGCTAATAAGACAAACAACTTTATCTTAAAAGATTTTAACTCAGGCAATAAGAATAGAGCAAATAATGCCTGGAAACTTTATCATACAGCTTAAAATAGAGTGCCAGAAAATGTATTAAATAATTAAATATAATAAATAAATACAAAATACAAAGGCAGACAGAAAACGTCGAACGACCTTCGAAGATCGTCGAACGACGCCAGGAGATCGTCGAACTATCGGGCAGATAGTCGAACGATCCAGATAGTCGAGCTATCAAACAGATAGTCGAGCTACCGCAGCAGATAGTCGAACTATCAGGACAGATAGTCGAACTATCAGATAGTCGATCTATATAGGACAGATAGTCGAGCTATCAAGCGCACAGAGATAGTCGAGCTATCAAGCAGATAGTCGACCTACCTCAGAAAACAGATAGTCGATCTATCAAAAGATAGTCGAACTATCAAAACAAACTAGATAGTCGATCTATCAACAGATAGTCGAACTACCAGCGCAGAACAGATAGTCGAACTATCAACAGATAGTCGAACTATCAGCGCAGAACAGATAGTCGAACTATCAACAGATAGTCGAACTATCAGCGCAGAACAGATAGTCGAGCTATCAACAGATAGTCGAACTATCAGCGCAGAACAGATAGTCGAGCTATCAACAGATAGTCGAACTATCAGCGCAGACAAAGCGTCGACCAACTGATAGACGATCGTCGATCAGCCGATAGACGATAGTCGAACGGCGTTCGACTATAGTCGAACGAAAAACCTACTTAACCAAATTCTCAATTTGGAAAAGCGAGGACTCTACAGCTAGACTTCTAACCATTGACCATAGATATTTCTTGGGTCAAGGGGCACAAAGGAGAGGACTAAACTCAAATCAAACTAGGGTACCAACAATCTCCCCCTATTTGAGTTAAGTCTCTCAAAATCTAAAACAGCTAGCAATAAACAAAATAAATTCATCAAATAGTTAATCAATAAACTGGCAGATTATCAATCAGATAAATAAATAATCAAATATGTCACAGCAGTTTAATCAAACTATTAAGAATCTTTAGGGTCAGGTAAAGGATCAGAAGAACTATAGACAAAAGAAATTTTTCTAAGAGGGTCATCTGATTCTTTCTTTGACATCTTTAAATCCTGAGCACCAATTATCTTCAGCTCTGTAGCTCTGGGGACAACAGCTTCAGGATGTTTTTCCATGTACTTTGCTGGATCAAAAATCTCAGGATTGACTTGGAATTTCTCAAATTCTTTCTTTCTATACGCTGACATGGTAGTAAAACCAGTTGTATCTTTACCTTCGGCTCTTGCTTTTCTTATTTGGGCTGCTCCTACAAGCTCTTGAAAGCGAGCCATCCTAAAATTAGGATCGAGCTCAGGATTTTCATATACGGGCTCTGGAGAAGCAGCATGAGCTATTATATCTAGATAAGACATTCGATTAAACTTAGCAAAAGGGACTTGCTAGAAGGTTTTAAAACACAGTAAACTATTTACCTTTCGAAACACTTTTCTCAGATTGAACTGGAGAAGGAGGTGGGGAAAAAGTTGGTCTTTGGGCCACAACCTCCTTCACTTGTCTTTGAGAACCATAAGATGATTTGCTTTGAGAACTTTGATGACCTTGTCTTGGTTGGGGCTGAGCAGACGCAGATTTTCCATAGGCTGCAGATTGATTAGCAGGTAGATTCCCAGAGGCTCCTGCACCAGGAGGTGGAGGAGGACCTTTGGGAGTCCATCTGGAGACTGGACTGTCATACCTCTTAGTTCTCTTCCTTTCTTTTTGCTGATTTTTCGAAAACCTCATCCAATGCTGAAAATCTTTGGATTTGGGTCAATGCCCTTCAAAATATAATAGGGAATGTCATTATCCTTATTTGGAGGTGGAGGAGGAGCAGCTTTTCTTTTCTTTGCAGCAGATTTCTTTTTCTTTGACTTTTCAGAAACATCTGAATCATCATCATCATCAGAATGGGATGATGGAGGGTTCTCATAGGGATCATAGGCTTCTGAGACAGCCTTTTCTTTAAGCTTTGAGGCAGACTTTTCTTTTTCTTCTTCCATGGCATCCATAGCCAGAAGGGAGTCTAAATCTAAACCTGGAGAGTCATCCCAGATGGATGACTTTTCACATAGCAAATCTTTCTCTTTCTCTTTTAAGGATTGAACTCTTAATTCCCATGCTGCTCTTGCTTGAGCTTCTTCCAAGCTCAGAACAGAAGAGTCAACTTTGACTTCCTCTTTCTCAGACTCATCTTCTTTATTATCTAAGAAGGATTCCAACTCAGGGTCTACTTGAGTAGCAGGAATACTTGGGTCAGCCTCAGAAACTACTGCTATGATTTGAGCAGTTAAATCTTCTTTAATAATATCTGTAAAATTATGAATATAGATCTGCTAAATAAACAGAGATCATTCCTTCAAGGTATTCACAGACTATCAAATTAATAGACTCATCAACAAAGCGAATGAAAGAGTTACCTTCATATTTAACCATTTCCCATGATTCATTTAGATAAGAGGTTATAATCCCTTCTAAGAATCTGGCAATCATAGGAGAGGTTAGATCCTCTAAGCATACTTTCACTGCAATTTCTGATAGCAGGATTCCATCTGCTATTTCCTTCTCAGTCAAAACTGGAGCTACAACTTGCTTAACTGGAGCAATCTCTTCCTCAGCTGGAGTTGCCACTTCCTCAGCTGGAACAATCTCTTCCTCAGCAGGAGCTGTCTCTTCCTGAACAGCCATAACAACATCTGGAACTTCTTCTGGCTCAACTTGAGCAGATTCTGGCTGGGCAGACAAGACTGAATCTTTCACAGCTGGAGGAGAGGCAGGAAGGCCTGAGACATCTTCATTGAACATCTCCCCCTGCCTGATTTCAGTGGGTACTGAAACCAGGCCCCTAGAGGAAGATGGCTCAGCTGATTTGGAGAGGGATTTGATGGAAGCAGATAATAGATCAATGGAGGCAGCAAGGGGAGCGATTGCCTCTTCAATCATGGTTTTGATTGATGGGGTAATCAGCTCCACAATGCGCGAGATGAAATCAGGAGTGATTTCAAAAGATGATGGATGAGAGGTGGATGGAGCTGCAGCAAATATGGTAGATGTGCTGGGATGGAGGATGGTGTGAACAGGGGATCTAGCAGGAGATGGAGCAGGTGTTGGAGCAGGAGAGTTTATTGGGGAATGAATTGGAGAATGAATTGGAGATTCAGGAGGAGTAAGAATTCTCTCTGATCCTAACAAATCAAAGCTAGGAGCAGATATCCTAGCCAGATGAGTAGGTAGAGGAGAAGCTGGAGGAGACAGAGGAACAACCACGGTTGTTTCAGGTGCAGAAGAAGAGGAGGGTCGTACCTCAGCAGAAGTTGATGGTACTTCAACTGCGGTAGACGGCAAAACAGAGGAGGAGGAAGGGATAGCTGAGCCAGCTTCAACAGGTTGAGGAGCGACTGATGCAGTCCTTGTGTCCTCAGATTGTGCTGGAGCAGATTTCACAAACGTCCTCTTCCACTTTGAGAACAAGTGGGGATCCATCTTCTTGCTGGCGTTGATTGTAGTTGCGGTAGAACTCAGCAGCTGGGGGAATTTCTCCTTAAGGAAAATTCCAATAACCCTTCCCAGGGTGACTTCCTTCTTTCCTGTCTTCTTCCTGATTAAATCAAACAGAACAGTTGCCCAATCGATTCTCTTTCGATTAACAATTGCACACATAAGTGCGAATTGCTGTCTTGTTATGTTATCATGGGCAGAGTGCTTGCCCAGAATCACTTTTCCTACTACCTCAGCGAGGAACTTGATCTTGAAGGGGAAGTTTACCTTGAGCAGCTTGGTGGGAATGCCCTCGGCATGTCCCAGCTCAACAAGCATCCTTCCGAACTCCTGAGCATCTTGCTCATAATCTTCGTCACCAATAACTAAACCAAAAACATCAGAAAGAACGGCCGGAGTCAGGATAACTTCTACTCCGCCGATGGTACCGATCATCGATTCGTCTGTGGAAGACGACGTGAAAGCCCATTCTTTTATCTCTGGAATGTTGATCTTGATCCTTTCAGACATCAGCTTCTCTAGACCTTGATCCCTGCAGAGCTGGAGAACTTCCACGATTCCGGCATCGCAACTGCTGAAAGCTTCGAAATCCACACTGAATCCGGCATCAAACTTTACTACGGCTAGAACAGCTGGGGAAATCGCCATGGATTCACCGGAGAAAGCACGAGAAAGCTGGAGAGAGAACGAGAAAGACGAAGCGCCAGAAAATCGCAAGCGGGAAAGCAGAATGCGAAAGGGCACGCTCCGTCGACGATAAAGCACACGATCTTTTAACCTAGGTCGACTATCGGCTTTATATTGGACCGGAAATAGTCGATCTATTAAAAAGATCTTGAACCGATAGTCGAACGGCCGTTCAACGATCGGCTCAGAAGCAGAATAGTCGAACCATAGTTCGGCTAATTCTGGCTTCACAAGCAACAAGCTGTCGTCGAGTAGAGATCGACGATAAGCTCAGCCTGTTCGACGATGGTCGAACGTCGATCGACGATCTTCAAACAGATAAGCTATCATTAACCAGAGGTCGACGATAGGCTCAATCCGTTCGACGATCTTCGATCATCGTTCTACGATCTTCAAGCAGACCTCAACATAGGCAGATATCGTCACACTTAGTCTCGTCCATTGATCATGCCTAGTTGGACTAAAAAGAACAGATGCTTCTGTTCATCTAAAGGCTTGGTGAATATATCACCTCTCTGAAACTCAGTGGATATGAACTCAAGACAGATCTTGTTCTTTTCCACACAATCTCTCAGGAAATGGTGCCTAATCTCAATGTGCTTGGTTCTAGAGTGGTGCACTGGATTTTGTGCAATAGAAATAGCACTGGTACTATCACACATGATCTTGGTGTTCTTGTGTGAGTAACCATAATCCACAAGCTGGTTTTGAATCCACAGGATCTGTGAACAACAACTGGCAGCTGCTATATATTCAGCCTCTGCAGTTGAAGTTGAGACAGAAGCCTGCTTCTTACAGAACCAAGAGACCAATCTCTCTCCCAGGAACTGGCAAGTTCCTGAGGTGCTCTTCCTGTCAACTCTGCAACCAGCATAGTCAGAATCAGAATATCCAATTAATTCAAACTCTGACTCAGCTGGGTACCAAAGTCCTAGATTTGGACATCCTTTCAGGTATCTCAGGATTCTTTTTAGAAGAATCAGATGAGATTCCTTGGGGTTGACCTGGAATCTAGCACAAAGGCATGTAGCAAACATTATATCTGGCCTACTTGCAGTTAGATATAATAGGGAACCAACAATGGCCCTATAATTCTTTTGATCAACTGGCTTGCCGTGATCATCAGAATCAATAACTACATTAGTAGCCATGGGTGTAGGCATTGCTGAAGCATCAGCCATCCCAAATTTCTTTACCAATTCCTTGGCATATTTGGATTGGGAGATGAAGATACCATCAGCATCTTGCTTAACTTGGAGACCAAGGAAGTAAGACAGCACACCCATGCTACTCATCTCAAACTTAGAATGCATCAAGTTGGAAAACTTTTTGCACAGTTTGGGATCAGTGGAGCCAAAGATAATATCATCTACATACACCTGAACTAACAGGATTGTGTCCTTGTGATGCTTGACGAAAAGGGTTCTATCAACTACTCCCCTAGTGAAGTTGTGCTCTAACAGGAAACTAGCTAGAGTCTCATACCAGGCCCTAGGAGCTTGCTTTAGTCCATAAAGAGCTTTCTGCAACTTAAAAACATGAGAAGGCTGAGTTGAAGAAACAAACCCTGGTGGTTGTTCAACAAACACCTCTTCCTTAAGCTCACCATTTAGGAATGCACTTTTGACATCCATTTGGAACACCTTAAACTTCATGTAGGCTGCATAGGCCAAGAAGATCCTTATTGCTTCTAGCCTTGCAACAGGAGCAAAGGTTTGGTCATAGTCTATACCTTCCTCCTGTCTGTAGCCCTGAGCTACAAGCCTAGCTTTATTCCTTACTATTATTCCATTTGCATCTAACTTGTTTCTATACACCCACTTGGTGCCTATGATCAGTTGGCCTTTAGGTCTTGGAACCAAAGTCCAAACTTTACATCTCTCAAACTGATTGAGTTCCTCTTGCATTGCAATGATCCAGTGGGATCTAGCTCTGCATCTTTAAAGGTGAGGGGCTCAACTTGTGAGAGGAAACAAGCATGCATCACATCCTGTCTTAATTGATGTCTTGTTTGCACACCAGCTGATATGTCTCCAATCACTTGAGATGTGGGGTGATCTCTAAGTGTGACAATATCAGCAGGTGGGATGTGATCTTCAGCAACAGTTGGGATTAATTCCTCAGGAGGAATTTGATCTACTGTTGGTGGTACAGCAACAGCTTCAACAGCTTCAGCAATGTCTTCATCACTGTCTGATTCAGTGATCTGAAGAGTTGATAGTTGGAGAATCTCTTGAGGAGCATCAGGTACCTGCAAAGAACTGGAGGAAGGAGAATTTTCTTTCTCCTTGTAAAACATCTGATGCTCATCAAATGATACATGCACAGATTCTTCTATCTTACAGGATGATTTGTTATACACTCTATAAGCTTTGCTTACTTGGGAATATCCAAGCATAATTCCCATTGAAGCTTTTGCTTCAAATTTTCTAATATATTCTTTATTATTGTTATGAATATACACAATACAGCCAAAAACTCTAAAGTAATTAATTTTTGGTTTCTTTCCTTTAAGCAACTCATAAGGAGTTTTACACTTAAGTTTGTGTATCAAACTTCTATTCAAGACATAGTTAGCTGTACTAACAGCTTCTGCCCAATAGGATAGAGGCATGTTAGCATCTGCCAACAATGTACTAGCAGCTTCAATTAGTGTTCTATTCTTCCTTTCAACTACCCCATTTTGTTGGGGAGTTCTAGGAGCTGAGAAGCTATGTTTGATACCTTCTCTCTCACAGAATTCTTGCATGAGAAGAGAGTCAAACTCAGTACCATGATCACTTCTGATCAAGGCCACATGAGTAGAGTACTCAGTCTGCACACAAAGTAGAAAGTCTGTAAGGGCTTTGAAGTTATCAGACTTAGTTCTCAAAAAGAAAACCCAACTGAACCTAGAGAAGTCATCTACAATTACTAATGTGTAATACTTCCCTCCTAGACTCTGTACATTTATTGGGCCAAAAAGGTCCAAGTGTAATAAATACAGGATTCTAGGAGAATCACTTTTATTAACAGATTTAAATGAATTCTTGGTTTGCTTGCCTAGCTGACAAGCCTTGCATAGGCTCTCCTTCTTGTAGGGGCAAGAAGGTAAACCTCTAACAAGGTTGTGCTTAGATAACCTAGATATGTTCTTGAGGTTTACATGACTAAGCCTTTTATGCCATAAAGAATTATTATTAAGGGTTAATTCATTAAACAGGCATATTTCAGAGTGAGATGAATTAAAATCTACTAAATATATATTGCCTATTCTATTACCTATTAAAACAACATTATTATTTAAAGTAATATTGCAAGAGGAGTTAGAAAAAGAAACCTGGTAGCCAGCATCACATAGCTGGCTAACTGAAATCAGATTATGCTTCAGTCCATTGACATAAGCAACTCTCTTGAATGTAACAGCTCCAATCATGATCTTGCCATATCCTTCTGTCTGACCACAGCTGGAGTCTCCAAAGATAACCTTTGGGCCGAGCTTGGCTTTGTACTTTGACAGAAGCTCTTTGTTTCCTGTCATATGCTTAGAGCATCCACTATCCAAATACCACTTATTTTGAGTGATTGGATAGGCCTTCACCTGCAAACAACTATTTAGACAGAGTGGACCCAGGTAACCTTGGGTCCCTTGTTTTTCACATAAGAAAAACTGGAAATATAAGAGAATGCAGGCTGAGGGTGATAATCTAGTGGGTGAGATCTCCTAGGTGGGATTCTCCATGCAGATGATGGGTCAACAAACCTAGGGTTTCTATTTTCATTTAGGTTTCTATGATACTGATTATGATTTTGAAAATCATGTTGAAATCGTCGATCGACGTTCGACGATGGGCGCTCAGATCGTCGAGCTTCGTTCGACCATGGAGCATCCGATCGTCGAGCGGCGTTCGACGCTCTTTGCATTTCTTTGAAAAACTTCTTTCTCTTTTCTCTCTTAGCTTTATTTAGGGTTTTATTTACAAGGTTTACTTGCTCAGTGTTCTTCTTTCCACTAGCTGAAATGAAGTTCACTGGAGTTGAAAGGTTATTTTTAAGGAGGACTGGGGGTTCACTGGGAGAAGCTCCTAAGCCTAATTTATCATTACCTGACCTAGTGTTAGTCATGCTGGTAATTTCTAACAGCTTAAGGCTTCTACCATTAAGGGATTCTTCTAATCTCTTAGACTTAGCTAATTCTATTTTAAGAAATTTAATTTCTTCACTACAAGTAGTGAGATCTTCCTTTAACCTAATGTTTTCAGAGGCTATTGATTCAGAGTCAGCTAGCCTATTTCTAAGTTCCTTTTATTTCTTTTTCTGAACTAATTAAATCTAAACACAAAGATTTAAATTCTAACTTAAACTCTTCTGAAGTAAAATCATAAGATGAAAGTACCTCATCTTCAGTAGGCATCTCTTCATCAGAATCAGAACTCTCTGCAGCAGAGTGGTTGCTGCAGGCATCTATTGCCATTAGGCAAATTTCTTTGGCTTCTTCTCTTCCTCATCTTCACTGGAGCTTGATGAGGATGATTCTTCATCAGAATCACTCTAGGTTTCAGCAATGAAACCTCTCTCCTTCTTCTTGTTTTTGTAGGAGGATGGCTTGGAGTGCTTCCTGTGTTGTTCTTTGTCTTTTCTCTTTTCCTTGTTCTTCTCCTCTGGACACTCTGGCAAAATGTGTCCAGGCTTCCTGCAACCATAACAAATAATTTCTTTAGCAGGAATCGATCATACCTTGGTTTGTCTTCATAGCGTGAAGACTTCTTTCTGAACTCCTTTCTCCCCATCTTGAGAAACCTCTTGGCAAACAGTGCCATAAGTTCCCCATTGGATTGGCTGCCTTCAGAAACATCTGCAGCCTTAAGAGCTAGAGATTGCTCTTTTCTTGTTGGAGTGGGGGTCTTGGCTTCAGCTTCTGCTTCTCTGGTCTTCAACACTTGCTCAAAAGACTTGAGCTTGCCGAGGAGAGCTTCAGTTGAGATCTCATTGGTACTTCTGGCTTCTTTGATGGGCCAGATTCTTAGATCCCATGTGCTAGGGAAGCACATAAGAATCTTATCATTGACCTCTGTCAATGATATGTCCTTGTCCAGGATCCTCAGCTCATTGATAATTAAGCTGAGCCTGGTGTACATTGCTTCAACTGATTCAGCATCAGTCTTCTTGAAGTTCTCATACTGTGAGATAAGGTTGGACCTTCTGTCCTTCCTTTCATCAGCTGAACCAGCTACAATCTGGTTCAGTGTGTCCCACATGGCCTTAGCTGAGGAGCAGTCGAGCCACCTTCTGGAACACCTCATCAGACATTGTCTGAGCCAGTATGTTCATTGCCTTGGCATCAGCAATTTTGGCCTTCTTGTATTCATCATTATAATCTGGAGGAGGCACTGCACTCATATCAGATGATGAGGCAGTGGCTGCAGTAGGTGCTCTTGGGGACCTGACAAAATAGAAGCAAAAATACTTTCATCAATAGAATTCATATAGAGTTTGATCCTTGCCTTCCAGATGCCAAACTTTGCTAAGTTGCATGCTGGAGGTCTGGTGCTAGAGTAATCCTTGGACTGGGCCATGATAGTGAATATCTATAAGCTCTTGGTATCTATCAGGATCTTGTGACTTAGGTGTTAGCCTATACAGTCAGTCAACCTCCCTCTGATACCAATTGAAAGTGAAGGGATAGATACTACTCTAGAGGGGGGGGGTGAATAGAGTTATCAAATTTTGCACAGACAAAACTTAATATTCTACCCAACTCCCTTGGAGTGAAGTGCGGAATGAAAAGATTATAGATATTGATTTAACCTTAAAGCCTAACACAAGTGATGTGTACAAACACAAGCTAACTGTAATTACAGTTAAAGCTTGGAAAACCTAAACAGCAACTAGCAACCTAGTTATATCTATTCACAGCCACAGTACAGGAATTAAACAGTTGAATCCAGACGACACAAGGAAATTTATAGTGGTTCCCCAAACAACTTGGGTACGTCCACTCTTCTACCCAAACGGTAGGAATCCACTCAGGTTTTTGATCAGGTGCCCTGCCACCAACAGAATCTGCTTCAGGTAGATTCAGAAACCCTTTAGACTTTTGATCAGGTGTCTAAAAACCAAGCACAGGTTTTTGATCAGGTGCCCTGCCACCAAGGGATACTTTTGAAGGGAGTAATAACCCTGTATAGGAGGGGGAAGAAGGTTAAGATGTCTTCTCTATTTTACAATAGATTAGAGAAGCACAAAAGCTTGCACTGAGCTAGAATGCTCTAAAGAATCAAGGCTCCCCCTGGCTCAAGAATGTCCAGGTGAAGTCTTGCTTCAGTGCAGAGAAAACTCTTCAGACAATTCTGAAGGAAAAGCTACAGGAAGAAAGTAACAATAAAAAGAAACAGTCTTCAAGCAGCAATCTTCTTCTTCTTCTTCTTCAAAGAAACTCTGAGTTGAACTTCCTGAAAGCAGGAGAACTCAGGTGAAGAAGAGATGAAGATCTTAACACTTCTCAGTTAGATGGATTTTGCTGAGAGCAGGAAGCTTGAGCTTGATGAAGGCTTGAGTGCTTTTGAATATGTGTGTAACACTCGCTTCTATTAACTAGCTTGAATCCTTCTGCAAAGGGTTCTTTAAATATTATCAGCAAGCAACGGCTCTCTTCCATTTGAATTAATTTGTCTTCTTCTGAGCCTTGAGACCTGGGCTGTAAATATCAAGAAGACAGAAGTATCTCTGCAGCAAAACATTCTATAAAAAGGAATAAACCTCTTTCTAAGAAGCTGCAGGCTTAAATCAAATAATCAGATAGACTAAATAAAGTCACATCAGAAGCAATCTCTTTATAGCAAAAGAAGACTTTTCAGTCTAACGGCTATAAAGGGCTGTCAGCAGATAAAGTAATTTAAAGAGACAGCTAATAAGACAAACAACTTTATCTTAAAAGATTTTAACTCAGGCAATAAGAATAGAGCAAATAATGCCTGGAAACTTTATCATACAGCTTAAAATAGAGTGCCAGAAAATGTATTAAATAATTAAATATAATAAATAAATACAAATACAAAGGCAGACAGAAAACGTCGAACGACCTTCGAAGATCGTCGAACGACGCCAGGAGATCGTCGAACTATCGGGCAGATAGTCGAACGATCCAGATAGTCGAGCTATCAAACAGATAGTCGAGCTACCGCAGCAGATAGTCGAACTATCAGGACAGATAGTCGAACTATCAGATAGTCGATCTATCTAGGACAGATAGTCGAGCTATCAAGCGCACAGAGATAGTCGAGCTATCAAGCAGATAGTCGACCTACCTCAGAAAACAGATAGTCGATCTATCAAAAGATAGTCGAACTATCAAACAAACTAGATAGTCGATCTATCAACAGATAGTCGAACTACCAGCGCAGAATAGATAGTCGAACTATCAACAGATAGTCGAACTATCAGCGCAGAACAGATAGTCGAACTATCAACAGATAGTCGAACTATCAGCGCAGAACAGATAGTCGAGCTATCAACAGATAGTCGAACTATCAGCGCAGAACAGATAGTCGAGCTATCAACAGATAGTCGAACTATCAGCGCAGACAAAGCGTCGACCAAACTGATAGACGATCGTCGATCAGCCGATAGACGATAGTCGAACGGCGTTCGACTATAGTCGAACGAAAAACCTACTTAACCAAATTCTCAATTTGGAAAAGCGAGGACTCTACAGCTAGACTTCTAACCATTGACCATAGATATTTCTTGGGTCAAGGGGCACAAAGGAGAGGACTGAACTCAAATCAAACTAGGGTACCAACAATTTAGATCATTATCTCCTCCTGAAGTTGATAGCACTTGTTGATCTGGAACTTGAATAGTCTCCCCCTGGAACTGATCCACAGAGATGTTGCTGTCAGGAATGTTCTCCCCCTGTAACTTATCATCAGTGCCAAGTTTTGGAGGAGGAGATTTCCTTATCCTTTCTGGTCCTTCTTCATCTGAGCTGAAAACAACTGCTTCCTCTGAATCACTGGATGATTCAGCTGTCTTAGCTGGAGATTTCTTTTTCTGGACCGTCTTCATGTGTTTCTGAGGTATAGAGACATCCTTGGACAACACTCTGTCCCACCTGGATAGTATTATTAAGTCCATTCACCTCATATGATTTATCTTAGTGCCATACTTCTGGGTCAGTGTTTCTGAAATACAAGTAGCCATATAGAGGCTAAGTATTCTACCCAGATTGGGCTTCTTAATCCCTTCCTTAATTTTTCCAAACATCACTGCAGCCCAGTCAGTCTTTACTTTGAATATAATTCTGGTCATGAGACTGAACATGTAGGCTGAGATCCTATCATGTCCTCCAGGTTTACATAATATTACCTTTCCCAGAATTTCTGAAAGGAATTTCCCTTGGGAGTTCATTCCCTTCCGTATCATTACTGCTCGAATCTTTGCGGATGGTGATAAGCCATACCAGTTTAGTGCACTAGCTGTCATTGATGAATCTAGTTCATCTTCTTGTTTGATTTTGGGAAGATGTAGGATCTTACTCAGATGTTTGATTGTGACCTTGACCTTCCGTCCTTGAACAGTGAATTTGATTTTGGTTCCAGTTGAGTCTAGAGAAGCATTCGAGTAGAACTCAAGAACTTCTTTCTTCCATATTCTGGTTGGTTCAAACACTAGATATTCTAATCCAGCCATTGTGATTAGATTAATTACCTCCTTGATTTCCCGATTCGCATCATCAAAAGCTTGTCGAACCAGCTCATAACCCTCGTTGATGTTCGTTTTGTATTGTACAGTCGACAGGATTTTGCTCTCTCTTATTTATAGGATTCTAAGAAAAGGAAGAACAAAAGACGTGCCTAAACTTAGAATTTTATATGTTGACACTTAGTTACTAGTGTCGACATAGACTACTCAGGTTATGACGGAGAATCTAAAGTCTCGAAAGCGATGTATCGACACAAAGTTTTATAGTTGTGTCGATACAGAGTTTTCTTTTGTTGACACAACTAGTTGATAGTGTCGACACACGCCTTATAGTGTCGACACAGATTTTATAACTTAGCCAAAATTTACAGATTTTCTAGAAACCTAGAAATTCTATATACCTTTTGATTTTCTTGATTTATCAGATTATTCCAGGTTCAACATACCTAATTCAATTTTAAAGCAATTGAATCTAGTTTCATCCAGAGGTTTGGTGAATATGTCAGCAATTTGATTATTAGTGTTGACAAATTCTAAACTTATGTCTTCTTTTTCAACATGATCTCTAATGAAATGAAACATGATTTCTATGTGCTTAGTTCTGCTATGTGAAACATGATTTATAGCAACAGATATGGCACTAGTAGAGTCACAATATAATGGAGTTCTACTTACTTTGATGTCATAGTCTTCAAGTTGATGTTGTATCCATAACAACTGAGCACAACAACTGCCTGTAGCTACATATTCTGACTCAGCAGTGGATATAGCCACACTTGTCTGTTTTTTGCTACTCCATGACACCAATTTTCCACCTAGGAACTGACATGTGCCATGGTGCTTTTCCTATCTTCTTTGCAGCCTACAAAGTCTACATCTGAATAACCTGTTAGCAAAAAATCTCTATTCTTAGGGTACCAAAGGCCAAGATTTGGTGTGCCCTTAAGATATCTCAAAATTCTCTTGACAGCAGAATAATGAGATTCTTTTGGGCAAGCTTGATACCTAGCACAGACACATGTAGCATACATGATGTCTGGTCTACTAGCAGTCATGTAAAAAAGGGAGACAATTATCCCTCTATACAAAGACTCATCTATAGGTTTTCCTGCCTCATCTTTGCCTATAGGCATACATGACCCCATTGGAGTTCTCATGGTGGAGGCTGACTCCATGCCATATTTCTTAATTAACTCCTTGGTGAACTTAGACTAGGATATGGACAAGCCATCATCAGTCTGTCTTACTTGGAGTCCCAAGAAGAATTTCAGCTCACCCATGCTGCTCATCTCAAACTTCCCTTGCATAAGTTTGGCAAACTTTCTACAAAGGTTGTTTTCAGTTGATCCAAAGATAATGTCATCAACATATATTTGGACTAGGATGATCTTGCCTTTTGATTCCCTTAGGAATAGAGTTTTGTCTATTTCCCCCCTTGAGAATTTGTTCTCAATGAGGAAAGTAGATAGAGTTTCATACCAAGCCCTAGGGGCTTGTTTCAATCCATATAGAGCTTTCTTAAGCCTATAAACATAGTTAGAATAAAGAGGATCTGCAAAACCTGAAGGTTGTTCAACATAAACTTCCTCTTTTAAGTCACCATTCAGAAATGCTAACTTTACATCCATCTGGAAAATCTTGAACCCTTGGTAAGCTGCATAGGCAAGGAACATCCTTATTGCTTCCATCCTTGCCACTGGGGCAAATGTCTGGTCAAAGTCTTTTCCTTCTTCCTGTATGTAGCCTTTTGCTACCAGTCTAGCTTTGTTCTTGACTATAATGTCATTTTCATCTAACTTGTTCCTGTAGATCCACTTAGTCCCTATGACGTTGTGATTCTTTGGTTTAGGAACCAACTTCCAGACTTTACATCTTTTGAATTGATTCAGCTCTTCCTGCATGGCATCAACCCAATTTGGGTCTTGTATGGCCTCTTCAAATTTCTTGGGTTCAATCTGGGACAGGAAGCTTGAACATAGAACTATGTTCATGCTCTTTCTTCTGGTCAGAACACCATGTCTTGCATCACCAATGATTTGGTTTGCTGGATGATCCCTTATATGTCTATTTACTGGAGGCAGTCTGTCCACTTCTTGATTTTCTTCATTCTCCACTCCAAGCTATACTTCATTGTCTTCATCATCAGCTTGTGGGTCTTGTACTCCCCCTTGACAACATCCATCATTTTCCTCATCCTGTCTTGCAGGTTGGTCTTCACTGATGGTTAGCTTGTTCATCTTTTCCTTCAAACCTGTAGAGCTAGAAGAAGTGCTAGACAGCTCACATTTGATTAGCTTAGATTCATCAAAGACTATATGGACAGATTCTTCTACAACTTTGTTTGAACACCCTATTACTAATTTGGGCAAGGATCACTATGTTATTAGGAAATTTGTTTGACCTAGTTGTATAGTTGAAAAGGTCAACTTAGAATGAGTCTAAGGCTTAGAACTTAGGTTTAGAGCTGCCCCCAAGACCATTCAAAGATCAGGATTCATTGCTGAGACAAAGACAATTTTCGTCGAGCTCAGGTCGACGAAACGTCGAACTCAGTTCGACGTTCTCTGTGCTCAACTCTGCGAGTCGTCGAACTCCGGTCGACGATCTTCGAGCTCAGATCAACGCTCTGTCTTCAGCTATTTTCCAAGTCGCTGAGCTCAGTTCAACCATCGTAGAGCTCAGGTCGACGTTTTTTGTCTCTAGTATAAATCCAATCTCTGAGCTCAGGTCGACGATAGCTGAGCTCAGGTCGACGATTTTTGTGAGAGATCGACGCTTTCAGATTTCAAATTCAAGAACAGTTATGGAATTCATTCAGATTCATTCAGAGTTATTTCCTGCATTTATTGCAAAGGATTTTCTAGCCGTTTCAAGCAATCTAATGCAAGTTTCAAGGAAGGCTAAAAGGAATGTTACTTAGGACTTTCCCCAGAGAAAGTTGTCATTTATGGAAGTCATTTATGACTGAGTAACGACCATCTAAGTCAGAATCTGATATACTCCTACAGAATATGTTTTTTGAATAAGCACAGATCATATACAATTATAGAGACAAGAGATATACAGCAGAATTAGATTGAAAGAGACACAGAAGAGTGAACAATAGAAACTCTCTGATCAAGAGTTCATCTTCTGAGATTTACAAATTTACTGAATCCAAAATCTTCAAGAACACAAGAAAGTTTTTTGTGGAGGAAATCTTCTGCTACTCAACTCCTCCAAATCATCAAGTGTTCAAAAGCTTCAACATCAAGAACTCCAGACATCAAACATTTCAGCATCTGCTGAAATCATCAATTACTGGAGATCTGAAGCAACTGAAGACCTATCACCCTAGCAAAGCTCACCTTCCTGAACCCTTACAGATCTCAGGGGGATCTTTGACATCATCATTCACTTGTCTTCTCTCAGACTGTTGACTGAGAAGAACAACTCAACTCTTTCTTTTTCCTTTCCCTCCTGTAAAAGGGTTTCTCAAAACTCCCTTCAAAAGTTCTGAAACTGGTTTCTAAGACCTTGTCAAAACTCAGTGGTGGCAAGACACCTTATCAAAAAATCTAGTTTTGGTTTTTGAGCACCTTATCAAAAGCTCATTGGTGCCCAGGACACCTGATCAACTATTCCTGCAGTGGATTCCTACCTAGGGTGGTAGAAGAGTGGATGTACCCAGGTTGTTGGGGAACCACTATAGTTCCTTGTGTCATCTGTTTGCTGTGTGTTTGACTTTGCTGTGTGCTGTGTGTTTTCTTAGTTCTTGCTTTAGTTTTTATTTCATCACAAGCACCTTACACATATACATAAATTAAGTCTTTCATTGCTTTATTGTTTTAATTATAAATTTTTTTAAAATATTCTATTCACCCCCCCTCTAGAGTTAAGGTAGATCTTTTCCTCACTTTCAAACTTGAGTAGTCAAGTTGTAGACCATGTATGTCTTACTATTATTACTATACCCAACAAATATCCCTTCTTGGGACTTGACAGCAAACTTAGTTAAATAAGAATTGCCATTGTTAAGTACATAACACTTGCTACCAAAGATCCTAAAGTAGGATAAGTTTGGTTTTCTGCCCTTCAGAATCTCATAGGGTGTCTTCTTGTGGCTTTTGTTGATGGAAGCTCTATTGAGAACATGACAAACAGTGTTTACTGCCTCAATCCAGAAATATTCTGGGAGAGATGTGTCACTTAGTAGTGTTCTACCAGCCTCAATAAGTGTTCTATTTTTCCTTTCAGCTATTCCATTTTGCTGGGGAGTTCTTGGTGATGAGAATTCTTGATGAATCCCAAGTTGTTCACAGAACTTTGTCATGCATTTAGATTTAAACTCAGTACCATAATCACTTCTAATCTTAACCACGGAACTGTTGAGTTCATTATGTATTTGCTTAACAAATGTTTGGAAGATAGCTGGGGTTTCAGATTTCTTACTCAGAAAGAATACCCAGGCAAATCTGGAAAAGTCATCAACAACCACAAAGGTATAGACTTTTCTACCTAGACTACGAACTGGCATAGGACCAAATAGATTCATATGCAGGAGGTATAAACACCTCACTGAATCTTTGGTATAAAGACTTTGGAAGGAGATCTTGGTCTATTTGCCCTTTTGATAAGCTGAACATACACCCTCCTTGATGCACTTTACCTAAGGACCATTCCTCACTAACTCTTTACTAAAGAGTTGACCTATAGTCTTATAGTTAAGGTAAGCTAGCCTCTTGTTTGACACAATGAGAAGCTTTCTCATCTACAACTAGGCAAACAGGAGAATCTTTATTCTCACAAACAAAATTTAGACAAAAGACATTTCATTTTCTATAGCCTGTCAAGATAACCTCTTGGTCACTTGACCTTCTAATCTGATACCCATTCTTAATAAAAGGAGTGTCATAACCAAGACAACTTAGTTAACTTATGCTTATTAGGTTATGTTTTAAACCTTTCATATATGTCACTTGAGTGATAGTGATTGAGCTATTAGAAATTTTACCAAAACCATTGATTACTCCCTTTTCTGATCCACCAAAGATAACTTTGGGTCCATCCAATATGGGAGTAAATTCCTTTAGCGTACTTCTAGTTCTAGTCATGTGCCTGGAACATCCACTGTCCAAGTACCATATTGGGGTATGGTCACTTGGACTCACCTGCATCAAATAAAATTACCTAACCTTAGAGCCCCAATAGTTATTGGGTCCTAGGTTCAGGTTAGATTGAAATTTGACATGCTTGCCTGCAACCTTTCTGACATATAAGCTAGCATTTTTCTAGACACTAGTATTGTGCCAACAATCAATGACATAGTGGCCCACTTTGCCACAACACCATCACTCATATCTATTATATCTTCTTTTAAGTACAGGCTTAACAGCATTGCTGTCAGCAGTCCTCACTTCTATAGGAACAACAGTCTTTTTATTAAGTGCTGGGGCTAGTGCATCAAATACTGATGATTCCTGAAGAACATGGTGTGTTTGCTCATGGGCTGCTCTATTGGCATTTGCACTCTTGCCATCCTGATCACCATGCTCATAGTGACCATGTATGATGTCATGGTCATACCTGTTAGTAGGTTGCATCACTTTCCTGAAAGGAATAGGGGGTTTGGAAGTTAGTGGCTGAACTAGGGATTTGCATTTCCTTTTGGAATTAGCTGCCCTTGTTCTTCCCTTGAAGCCTAATCCTTCTTTACCCTTTTGAGCAATGAAGTTATCAATTAAGGGTAAGACTGACTTTGGATTTGAGAATTTAGCAACAAGATCCCTCTCTCATTGAAGTCTGACTTCAAGATTCTTGATGTGATTATTTTGAAGGTAATTATTTCCATCTGAATGATTGTGATTTTTTTCAGTTTGCTTACTTCCTTCAATTTCAGATCCAGCACTTTTGTTGATTCTGAAGCAGCTAACTTGAAAGAGGCAATTTCCTTAGCCTGCTTTTTGGCAAGGATTCTGCTTTTCTTAAAAGCTAGCAACAGATCACCATACCTATCAATTAGTTGATCTAAATCCCCTTCAGACTCAGAATCATCCTCAACTCTTGATGCTGATGCTTCTGATTCTGGTCTAGTATAATAATCAAAAACTGAAGATAAATTGTATACCTTACTGGGACCAGGCTGATCCTGACACTGATCTTCCTCAGACAGAGCCATCAACCCTCTATAATGATGATCTTCAATCCCATTTATAGAGTCCAGCATTTGTAAGAATTCAGTCTCTACAGAATCCTCTTCAGTAGTGAACAATCCAATATAGGCTTCAACTTCAGTCTCTTCTCTAGATTATGATGATGAGGATTCAGTCCAACTCTTCTGCTTCTTGGCAGCAAAGGATCTCTCCTTCTTGACCTTATTTTGATGCTTCTTCTTGTCATTAGATTTCTTTCTTTTATCAGGACAGTCAGCTATGACATGTCCAGACCTATTGCAACAATAGCAAACAGTCTTAGAAGAAGTTAGTTTGTTTGGTTTAGTGTCATACCTGTCTTCCTTAGAAGATTTCTTCTTCTGGTAGTAGTTATCCATGGAATGAGAGGAGGATGGATTTGTTCTCCACTATTTTTTCCTCATGAATATTTGGAATTGTCTTGTGAAGGCAGCAAAGTCTTTATCAAAATTGGGGCTGTCTGATGTGTTATTGTCAGAATTATCTGAGTTAACTTCAGCAGCTTTCCTAGGAGGAGATGGAGACTTCCTCCTGTCCTTCTTTGTGGCTTCAACCTTGAGGGCCACAGATTTTTCTTTGTACTCAGACCTATAGCTTTTCTTCTCCTCCTTTCTGGTTATAAGCTGCATCTCATATGATAGCAATTTTCCAAATAGGTTGGAGGAGATGTATCTGCAAGTTTGGCCACTTCCCTGATGACACATATCTTTGTATCCCAGTCCTTGGTTAATGATCTGAGAAACTTATCATTGAGCTCATATGTGTTGAAGACTCTTCCATAGGTCATCATCTCATTAACTATTCTGAAAAACTTCTTATAACACTCAGTTATGCTATCTGTTTTGGTTTGTCTAAAACTTTCATATTCTTGATTTAGCATAGACTTTCTATCCTCTCTTACTTCTTCTATCTCCTCCATGTAGATAATCAAAGTGTCCCACATCTCCTTGGAGGTTTTGCAATAAACCAAGTTTTGGAAAATTGAGTCATCTATAACACTAACTATTATGTTCTGTTCTCTCTTATCCATAGTGGCTAAGATGATCTCATCCTTAGTCATTTCAGAGTAACTTTTGGAGTCTTGAGGTTAGCATCAAGAACTAAAATGTTCATAGGAATGAAAGACCCTTCTTGAACTATGATGTAGATTCTTGGGTCAGATGTTTGCATGAATAATATGACTCTCTCTTTCCATATGCCAAAGATTTCCTTTTTACATATGAGAATCTTCATGGATCCAAGTTCCTTGTGATTTTCACCTGAACCCATTTTGACTAACTGATAACTGCCTTGGAGATCAACTCAGACTGTTAAGTCTATTCTTGAGTAACCTCCCTCTGATAACACTTGAAAGAATTGGTTTCAAGATACCCTAAACACCTAGAGGGGGGAGGGGGTGAATATTTTCAATTCTTATTTTAATCAGGCGGATAAAATATATCACAGGTATATAAACTATGCTACAGTTATCACAACACAGATCAAAACAAACACAGCCAACACAGCATACACATAGATTTATAGTGGTTCCCCAAGTGATGGGTACATCCACTTTCCCCCTTCGCCTATCTAGCAGTATACTAGATTCGACCTAACTTCCTTCTTTCTTCTCAGATCCTTGGATCTTACAACTCAGAACCCAGAATGGTCCTACAGCTCAGACTTCAGCAAGTCTTACAACTCAGATTCTTTCAGAGAATCCTACCTCAGAGTGAGTCCACACTCCTACACTCAGGCTAGCAAGCCCTACCTCAGCCCTTATAACCAGGCCTATAACTCATATCACAAAGATCCTACCTCAGATCTATAAAAGATCTTACAAAATTGATTGAGAGAATGATTATTTCTTCACCCGAAAAGAAATGGATGAAGACTTCTTGATCAGATCTGGAATGAACTGATGACTTTAGCTCCAACCTGTCTTAGCTTCTTCAAAGCTTCTTGAATCTGAACAAAGTAAGGTTGATCTTCTTGAAAAGTTGGAGTCGATCCACAATCCAGCTCTTCTCTTCTTTCAGACGTGATTCTGAATTTCTTTTTGCAGACTTGTTCAAGATCTGTTTTCTCTTTAACAATGACTTGTTGATTTCAGGATGAACCAGCAACCCCCCCCCCCCCTCCTCTTTTTGGATAGAACAGGTCTTTATATAGATACCATCCGAGGTTACCGGCTGATCCGGTTCATAACTGCCTTCTGATAGCTCTGACAGATGTGACAGTTTTGTCAATTATGACAGCTGTAAAGTCTTCACTCTTGACATCTGATACTTCGACACTTTTATCTCAGCAGAAAGTGTCGAGACAAAACTTCATATGTGTCTACACAAATGGAACATGTGTCGACAGAATTCTTGATGATGTCGACACAGCTCATAGAATGTCGACACAGCTCTTCTTTATCTTCTCGACACAACTTCTGTAGAATGTATCGACACAAGTTCTGTGTGTCGACACAATCTTCTTCTAGTCTCAACATAGTTGGTGTTGACAGAATTCTTGAGTGTGTCGACATAAGTCTTGTGTGTCGACACAATTGGTGTAGACTAAATTTCTGTGTGTCGACACAGTTGTTGTATACTGAATTTCTGTGTGTCGACACAAGTCCTGTGTGTCGACACAATCTGGCTCCTATTGTCGACACATTTCCTTCACAAGTGTCGACACTTGTACTTAGAATATTTTTTCTGCATTTCTTTAACCTGCACATTGAAACTCAACATTTCATAAAATACACACTGATGTATATCATTGAGTTATGTGAGGCTTCTCCAAATCAGGTACACAGTTTCTAATTTACCTAATAAGGAACACCATGCACGTGGTCGTGGCATGACCCTCTTCCTGGTGGAATTCGCAATAGGGCAACTCCACCCTGACTTCCTGCCTTCTCCTCTGCTTGCCTCTCCTCCTCCCCTGGTCTATTGCTATAGCCTGACGTTGATCGGGGAGAGGAGGCCACTGGCCCTGCCTCCAGCCTTGAGAGTTGAACTAACCCTGGCCCCCTGGCGATTGTCTCCTCCATGGAAACCTCTCCGCTGGTCGTGGTCCTGCCACTCCGGCTTCCTCTAGCCGAGCTGATTGTTCAACTCCTGGCGCCCCCACCTCGACTGTTACTACTGCAGTTGCTGATCCCTCTGCCTAGGCTCGGGCCTCCGCACCTCTTGGCCCTTGCCACCTCTCGACTCCTCCTCTATGGCCCACTTTGCCAGCTTCCGGGCAATGTCCTGGTTCGATGCCTCCCCGTCGACCTCCCTTGCTGCCCTCTCCATCAGTTCCTCATAGGAGAGAAAAGGCACCCTATTCAGCTCCATCCTGAAGAAGCCCTACTGCAGCTCCAAGATGAAGGCCATCATCAGGGTATGCCCTGACATCTCCTGGACCTGGAGGACCTCCTCCTGAAACCAGTCCACATAACTCCCTAGAGTCTCATTCACCCCCTGCTTGATGTGGAATAGGAACTCAGACTCCCTCTTCCTCTTCTTGGAAGTGGTGAACCTCAGCATGAACCCCTAGTGTAGGTCCTCGAAACAGTAGATGGAATTGGTCGGCAGCTGGTGGAACAAATCTCTTGCCTTCTCCTTGAGGGTGATGGCAAAGAGCATGCACTTGAACGCATCAGACATATGTCGGATCGAGACCACATCCTCAAACCACTGGATGTGTTGAACCGGATCATCCTTCTCGGTGTAGTAGGACATTTCCGGCTCACGAAACCCCTCTGGAACTGGGGCGGACGAAACCAACTCATTGAAGGGGTTGCCTCCCCCTACTGGGCAAGCTGGGGGATCTCGCACACCCATCTCGCCGATCCAACCTCCACTTGTCGAGCTGGGGAACAACACTCACCCCTGCAGATCTCGCTCCCTCCCCTCCTCTACTACCTCCTTCCCAGGTCTCCTATCGGGGGCGTTCTTGCCAAGGGTTGGGGTTGCGCCAATAGAGACTGCTGGCATCGAGCACTCGGTGTGTATGCTGAGTGAGAACTTGACGAGGCTAAGCACCACCTGACGGAAATCCTTGAACATCCTGAGGGTGGCGAAAGGGGGAGGGGGTGGCTAGCCGGCCCTGTCCGAACCTTGTCCTTCTCCTACAGTCATCGAGCTCACTAAAGATTTTTGATACTGATCACTCTCCACGCTCACCGCACCAAAATGTTGAAATCAAAAATCAGCTTCTGTGGAGTTTGAACCCTTGGGGAAGGGGTGATCTCGCACTTACTTCTCCCTCACAAGCTCAGACAGCTAGAGACTTAGGACAAGAAACGGACCCAAGGCTCCAACACGGAGATCCCACCACACACCTGAAAGATCTTAGAGCGCTTCCCCTCCTTAGCCAAGTGCTGAGCTAAGGATACTTCAGAGATGCAAGAAGACCAGGGCACAAGTAAGCATGCCTTCTGAGGTACCCCCTTGGGTCTATTTATAGTCTTCTGAAAACAATCTGCAAACAGCCAACCTCCGCTGTTCTAAACAGCTATATGCAGTCAAGATTGGTTTGCCAACAACGTAACTCTGCTGTTCTAAAGGGCTATGGGCAGGCCAGCAAGGGTAAAATGGTAAAAATACATCAGATAACACTGGGCGAGTGGCCCTTGAAAACCTCCACTTGCATGAGGTTGCGAGTGCTCTATGGTGCTAACACTCGCCGCCTCCCTATAATACTGGCGAGTGCGGGACATAAATGCCCCACTCGCCAACTGCTTGCCGAGATCCATGGGCGAGTGCGAGACTGCTGCTCCACTCGCCAACTGTTATGCTCCACCCCACCTGGGCGAGCTGATATGGCTGCTGAAACCTCACTCAATGCCAAGAAAGAGGCGTTGAGTGTATGAGCTTCACTCAACGCCAGGGAAAGAGGCGTCGGGCGATCAAACTTCACTCAACGCCGAGATCGAAAGGCGCTGAGTGAGGTCGCCTCACTCGACGCCGGGGCGGAAGGCGCTGAGTGAGGTCGCCTCACTCGACGCCGGGGCGGAAGGCGCTGAGTGAGGTCGCCTCACTCGACGCCGGGGCGGAAGGCACTGAGTGAGGTCGCCTCACTCGACGCCGGGGCGGAAGGCGCTGAGTGAGGTCGCCTCACTCGACGCCGGGGCGGAAGGCGCTGAGTGAGGTCGCCTCACTCGACGTCGGGGCAGAAGGCGTCTAGTGGACTCGACGCCAGCGGAAGGCATCGAGTGGACTCGACGCCAGGGGCCCGGCTCGCCTTGTACTTGAATGGGATGTCTTGGATGGTCTGGCTCCTGTCGATCCCCACTCGCCGAATATGTGATTGTACACAAGATTTTCCCAAAACTGAACGGAAGATCTGAACGGAGAATGGATTATGATCACCTCTTCTCCTATGAACCAAAATCCTGGATAGACGCCAGTGATCAGAGCAGCAAAGTCAAACATTGGTTTGCGCCTCAGACGATCTTCAAGAGGAGAAGATCCAAAGGTCTTGCCCTCAATGACGGTTTCAGAAAGCTGAGGAGGAGAGACTCAGATTTCACACCTTGTTCACTTATTCCAAAAGAGATCATAATCTCATGCATAAATCGGTGAGCCTTAATAGGGCAAGCCTCGTGGGAGTTACAAAATGTATTTTATTTAATTCAATTAATTCTTAAAACTAATTGTAACCAAAATGTATCTCCCTTAATTAATCCAATTTCTTAATTATGCCAATAAATTTGTGCCAAGAGTGAGACCGAGTTTGTGATTGAAGTACGAGATGATCTAACCCTCCTATCACAGACTTCGACCGTTCGCTCGACTGAATTAACACACGCTCCTACGAGTCTGAATAGGCTTAAAATTCGCGTATGATTTCACCGGGATGTCTCGATGAATCGAGTTCACCTTACGGGAAATTTCCAACAAATAATTCCTCCTGAGATGGACACTGTGGGTTATGGTAACAAACTGTCACATTCTTCAATGTTGATCAAGGTAGTGCAGTTCTTGATCCCTAATCAATCAATCTCACTCATCATCTTATATCGAAGCGACACTGATGTGTCCTCTTTTTACCCCCATTATATCCTTATTATATATGAGTATAGACACCATGTGATTATAGAACTTCGACAGTGAAATAAGAAGCTAGAGAGACGTTTTCTTCCTCCACCTTCACACCACCCATATGAAGTTGGTTGTGAAGTATGCTGAACATAATAAAGTATTCCTACAGGTTATTATCTTGCTGCATTTTCAGGCGATACAGTCGCAACTCTAGTAGTCGCAACTCTAGTAATAATCAGGTCAACGACTTCCCAAATACAGTCTTTCAAGCTTCTTTCAAAGCTTGATCACACCATCTTCTACCCTAATATTGAAGAGCACTTTATTGCTAACGCACATCCTAATAGCGTCAAGCTACATAAAATCCATCATCAAGAGGGAAATTTATCACTTCCCCACCACATATCAAACTCTACTCAACCCACGCGTCCTTATTCAAATCTTTCATAGTCTAAATTCTGTTTTCCATAAAACTTCTTGATGGAGTTCCCTTAGGCTCCGTTCGTTTCAACGACATTGGCATTTAAGTATTGGCTTTCAATTAAATATCAATACACGTGGGAAATGATATTGGATTTAAGTCCAATTCTTTTGTTCGTCCGCATGAAGACTTTATATCATAGGAATTGACATTGATATTTTTTTATTGTTCGTTTGTAGAAAGACTTTCTGTCATAGGAATTGACATTGATCAATGCTATTAATGGTCACAATTAAAAATAACAAATGCAATTTTTTAGCCCGACCGTGATTTTTGATTGAGGCGTGATTTTTTCGCCCAAACTCAAGTTTTTCGACCACAACGCGAATTTTTTGACCGGACGTGAAATTTTCGCCCAAAAGTGTTATTTTCTCCCAGACGTGTTTTTTTCGCCATGACGTGATTTTTTTTCAATCTTATTTGATTTTTTCAGTCTGAATGCGAAATTTTCATATGAACGCGAATTTTTCGTCCGCACGCGAATTTTATCGCCCGGACGCGATATTTTCGCCCGGACGCGAATTTTTCGCCCGGACGCGATTTTTTCGCCCTGACGCGAATTTTTCGCCCGGGCGCGATTTTCTCGCCCGGGCGCGATTTTCTCGCCCGGGCGCGATTTTCTCGCCCGGGCGCGATTTTCTCGCCCGGGCGCGATTTTCTCGCCCGGGCGCGATTTTCTCGCCCGGGCACATCTCCCGTACGCGATTTTTCGCCCGGACGCGATTTTTACTTCTCAAATCGAATTTTTCGCCCCGACGCGATATTTTCGCATCCGGGCGAAATATTCGCGTCCGGGCGAAATATTCGAGTCCGGGCGAAAAAATCCTGTCCGGGCGAGAAAATCGCGTCCGGGCGAGAAAATCGCGTCCGGGCGAGAAAATCGCGTCCGGGCGAGAAATTCGCGTCCGGACGAGAAAATCGCGTCCGGGCGAGAAAATCGCGTCCGGGCGAGAAAATCGCGTCCGTGCGAAAAAATCGCGCCCGGGCGAAAAATTCGCGCCCGGGCGAAAAATTCGCGTCTGGGCAAAAAATTCGCATCCGGCCGAAAAATTCGCGCCCGGTCGAACAATTGGGCGAAAAATTCGCGCCCGGGCGAAAAATGCGCGTCGGGGCGAAAAATTCGTGTAGGGGCAAGAAATTTGCGTCCGGGCGAGAAAATCGCGTCCGGGCGAGAAAATCGCGTCCGGGCGAGAAAATCGCGTCCGGGCGAAAAATTCGCGTCCGGGCGAAAAATTCGCGTCCGGGCGAAAAATTCGCGTCCGGGCGAAAAAAGCGCGTCCGGGCGAAAAATGCGCGTCCGGGCGAAAAATTTGCGTCCGGGCGAGAAATTCGCGTCCGGGCGAAAAATTCGCGTCCGGGCGAAAAATTCGCGTCCGGGCGAAAAATTCGCGTCCGGGCGAAAAATTCGCGTCGGGGCGAAAAATTTGCGTCGGGGCGAAAAATTTGCGTCCGGGCGAAAAAATTGCGTCCGGGTGAAAAATATCGCGGTCGGGCGAAAATATCGCGTCAAGTCCAAAATATCGCGTATGGGCGAAAAATTCGCGTCTGGGCAAAAATATCGCATCCGGGCGAAAAAACTATGTGCGGGCGAAAAAATCGCGTTTGGGCGAAAAAATCGCGCCCGGGCAAAAAAATCACGCTCGGGCGAAAAAATCGTGTCCGGGCGAAAAAAACGTGTCCGGGCGGAAAAAAACGCGTTTGGGCGAAAAAACCTTGTTTGGCCGAATAATTCATGTTCGGGCGAAAAAAATTGTGTCTGAGCGAAAAAATTACGTCTAGATGAATAATTCGGCCCAGGCGACCAAAAATTGAATCGTAGCGAAAAAATTCCGTACGGGCGAATAAAACACATTCGGGCAAAAAAATTGCGTCATAGAGAAAAAAACTGCGTTCGTGCAGAAATATCGCATTTGGGAGAAAAAAACCTGTCTGGGTAAAAAAAATGCTTCAAGACAAAAAAATTACGTCTGGGCGAAAAAATCGTACACAGACGAAAAAAACAAGTCCGCGCAAAAAAATTGCGTCCCGATGAAAAATTGCGTTCGGCCGAAAAAAATCATGTTCAGGCTAAAAAAATGGTCTCATTTTGGAAAACCGGACTGAATATCTGCCACTAGAGATAGATATTGAATTTATGAGTTTTTAGATTATGGTGAATATCGACGACTTTCCATCAGAAAGCCAATTCCAATTTAAAATTGTTGATACGAACAAGAGAAATGACATTCATATTCTCAAAGCCAATACTTCAATATCAATGTCTGTGAAACGAACGGACCCTTAGAGAGATTTACGCACCCCCATGCTTGGGGTGCGGCTAACGACGTTATCGCCCGGGGTGTAATCGCTTGGGGCTTGACCTCCCTCCCCCTCTCTCTGGCGCCGAGGACGGGCGACCAGTTTGGCCGCCCGCCCATCTGTCGTCTCCCCCGTTAGGGGCGGTCTTCAACTCACCTGGGACAGATGACCAATTTGGCTTCCCGTCCCTCTACCGCCGCCCCAATTAGTGGCGGCCTCTCGTTCGCCTAAGAAGGGGGGCCAAAATGGCCGCCCGTCATTTGCTATCGTCCCTGTCAGGGATGGCCTCCCATCACTCAGAACAGGCGGCCAAAATGGCTGCCCATACCCTACCGCCGCCCGTATTAGGGGCGACCTCTCGTTCGCCCAGATCGGACAACCAAACTGGCAGTTCGATCCCTGCCACCATCTCTGTTAGGGGTGGTCTCCTATTTGGCCAAATCGAGCGACCAAATTGGCCACCCGATCCCTACCGCCAACCCTGTTAGGGGAGGCCTCCCGTTCGCCCAGATAGGGCAGCCAAATTGGCCGCCCAATCCCTTCTTCCATCCTTATTAGGGGAAACCTCCCGTTTGCCAAGATCGGGCGACCAAATTGGTCGCCCGATCCCTGCATGGCCCCCTAAATTGGGAGGCCCCTTGCCGCCCAGTTTGGGCAGCCTCCTTGCTGCCCAAGTCGGGCAGGTATTTGGCCACCCGACTTTGGTCGAGGACGCCCTACCCGTGAAGCCGACCTCGTCGGTCTCCCATCCCCCCGTGGTTTGTGCAATTGGCCCGAATTACTGGAAGGTAAAATTTGTCATTTCTATAAATTTGGTGATCTGTGCGCCCCGTTTCGGATGTTTCTAATCGTCCGTCCGGTAATTATCACGAGAAATTATCGGGTCCCCTCTTGGAATCCACAAATAAATCCCAATTCTCCTTTATTTACACGCTCTTCTGACCCAAAAAATCCTCCTACGGATTTTCTCTCCTCAATTTCTCTTCCTGACGCACGCTCAAGTGTGCATCCTTTCCTTGAGAGCTCCTGCGCTCGCCTCCTCCTTGCACGCTCCCATGTGTGTCATTTTCTTGCGTGCTCTCGCGTGTGCCACTTCCTTGCACCACTTCCTTGAGCGCTCTTGTGTGCGCTGCTTCCTAGCGCAATCCTGACCGCGCCTCTTCCTCGCGCGCTCCCGCACGCGACGCATCCCCACGCGCTCCCGTGCGAGCCACTTCCCAACACACTCATGTGCATGCTGCTTTCTTGGGCGATTCCTCGCGCGCTCCAACGAGCACCGCTTCCTTGCGCCCTCCCACACACGCCACATTCTTGCGCGCTCCCACGCGCGCCACAACCTTGTGCGCTCACGTGCACACAACTTCCTCACGCACTACCGCGTGTGCCGCTTGTTTGTGCGTCACTTTCTTGAGCGCTCCACTTCCTTGCACGCTCCCACGTGCACCGTTTTATTTTGCCCCTCTACGCGCTCCTCCAAATGTGCCCCCACGTGCTTCGTACTAGTGCGCCCCCGCGTGCTCCGCTCCAAGTGCGCCCCCACATGCTCCGTTCAAGTGACCTATTGTGCGCTCTGCTCCAAGCACATGTTGTCACACCCCGCATTTCATCAATAATAAAATTATATTAGAGTACGAGAAAATGCGTGTCGTGATGCCAAGTCATACAGGGGATAACTGCAGACGCTCAGGCAAAAATCCAGACTCAAAAGCTTAAAGAGAATCTTGACTTATTATGAAAGAAAATATAGTTAATTTACATGGCTGTATCCCTCAGCACAGTGGATCAGCTAGTCCAAATCAAAAACATATATTTATATGCAGTAGAAAAAAAACTTTGGTTAAGGTGATTTGACATCCTACATGAGTGTAAATGTCCCCAAGGACAACTCATGATATGCAATACTCTAAATTTAGCATAGTATAAAACTATAGTCTTTACGTTACTTTGGAAAATAATGTTTTAGTTTTATAAACATGACGTGCATGAGGTACATATAGTAATGCTTTTAGGTTTAAAATACCTAACATGCAACCTAGCATAAAACATTCCTAGAGAGCAAGTAAAAAACCTCCACAAAGGCAAATAAAGTAGTAGTTTTAGTTCATATCTAGTATCACAAGAAAACCACCAATGGGCGTCAACAACCTGACACGAACCCACTGGTGAGTATGCATGTCTATACAAAAAAAAACAACTACCTCACAGTCTGAGGAAGGTGAGTCTCAACAGCCCAGAGGATCCTAGCACGCCCCCAAAAGACAACTAGTCGCTCAACCGGCTACTGCTCTGAACCTGAGGCATTCAAAGAAAGAACACCTCAGCAAGTATATAATCTGATAAAAAGAAGGGGTTACCAAATCCTGCAACAAAGATGTTATCAAATTTAGCAGAAAGAAATAAACAAGATAGCAAAAGAAGCACTATCCAAGGAATAATTGAAACGCACCAAGTGCGAGAAATTAGTAACATGCCCTGCTAAAAAGAAAACCTACAGCAGCAACAGGGCAAACATATGCCAAATAGCAATTTAAAAGGAAAGGGAACTAACATCCCTAACTTGTGAATCATTAGTAGTGGTGAAAACCAAGGATCTGGGTTGGTGACCAAAAAAATTCCTCACCCCAACAACAAGATCTCTAAAATTCTCCAGGGTGAAAACAACTAGTGGCAACCCAAGGGTCCAACACACAAACACAACCAGCCCAAACCAGGGTCAAAATGGTGGTGACCACACCTTTGAAGCCAAGCCACCCCTTACAGAGAAACCAAACAAAACCACCTGCCATATTTCACGAATTGGCATTCAAAACCAGCCGAGAAACATCACCAAACCGAGAGCAAACCCACACTAACCAACTCGGGAGAAAAACACCAGCCTAAGGAAAAAGTGTCAAGTCCACTCAACGCCGTGTTGAGTGAGTGCTACTCACTCAATGCCAAAAGCTAAGCAGGGAAGGCGTCGAGTCCACTCGATGCCGCGTTGAGTGAGCTCCACTCACTCAACGTCAAATGACTTAGCCGCAAAACGCTTACTGGCCGACGATGTTGAGTGAATTCAGACCACTCAACGCTGTCAACGCTAACAGCCGAAGGCGTTGAATGACTTCACCACACTCAATGCTTTTGACATAGAAAAAATAATATCGTTGGACAAGACGGCGTTGAGTGAGATCAACTCAGTCAACGCCACACGCAGACGGTATTGAGTGAGCTCAACTCACTCAACGCCAAAAGACAAACGGCGTTGAGTGAGCTCAACTCACTCAACGCCAAAAGACATAGAAAAATTCTTTAGGCAGACGGTGTTGAGTGAGCTCAACTCACTCAAAGCCAAACACATACGGCATTGAGTGAGCTCAACTAACTCAACGCCAAAAGGCTGACGGTGTTGAGTGAGCTCAACTCACTCAACGCAAAAAGACTTAGAAATTTTCCCAGGCCCATGGCGTTGAGTGAGCTCGACTCACTCAACGCTAAAAGGCAGACGACGTTGAGTTAGCTCACCTCACTCAACGCTATCAACGCTTCTGGACTTAGTCTCGAGACCAAAAAGCTAGGCGTTGAGTGTGTCCACCACATTCAACGCTTTTATACTTAGCCTACATTTCACTCAACGCCTGTTATCCAGAGAACTCAAACTTACTTAAAAAAATTCTAAGCTCCTCCTTCCTACCCCTTCTACCCACCTACAGCTACCAACTAAGCTGGGCTAACACTAGCAAATGAAAATCCTATCTCCAGCACTACCTAGACACAAAACAGCACTATGGAGGGAGAAAGAAGCAGAAATCTGGGCAAGATTAATATCAAAGGTTGTAGAACCCCTAGCTTCTAGGAGAAAAAAATAAAGCTACAACAATTATATGGCTACAACAACAACCACGAAAACAAAACAACATAAATAAGAACAAGCTTGGCAAGGGCAAAGGGCACCACTTGCCTCTACCTCCAAGAAATAGCAGTTGTCCTACCAAACTCCGGCACAAGCGGCAAGATCGGCCACAAAAATAGCAAACCTGAAGCTTAAAGAGGGAAAAATGAGCAAACCCGAAAAGACCCTAGCTTCTAAGAGAGCTCTAGAGCAAACAAAACTTACCTAGGAAGGAAGATCTGAGTGAGAGCAGTTCAGATCTGCCCTTACCCGAGAAAAACGAGCCTTAACCCTCCAGAAATCGCCGGCCGAAGCTCCAGCACTTCCGTCGCCCGAAGTCTTCCGCTGGAAGCTTTTCGTCTCTCTCTTCTTGGGGAAGATGAAGGGGATATACTAAAATAAGCTATATTATACTATATCTAGCCACTAAGCCAATATAATACAATTATACACAGCAACTAGTATATATAATATTATGATAAGTCAGCCACTAACTAATATTATATATACTACCTCTGATAAGTCAGCCACTATATAAATTTGTATCTTATAATAGAATCTTATGATATAAATTTATATATGCACAACACACACAAAAATCGACCAAGGGAAACCAGCCAAGCATTATTATTATAACAGCTAATTAAATAACACGCCAAAACGATGCGAAAATAAACGATCTCGAAATTCGACGAAACTCACACCGTAGATAAATACCCACGCTACGAATCTAGTGGCGAAGTCGGAATCGTCATCCGACAAAAAAAACTCGGGCTAATACTTTCCGAAGCCAAAACACAAGCATTCCCAGAGAGGCTCCACCGAGTCACCAAAACAGACTCTGGCTCGCTAGGAAACCTTACAAACAGGCTACAGCACAAGCCACTCAGAGAGCCTTAAGAACTAAGATCACGCTCTAACAACGGCAAAAGGCCGAAAATGCGTCAACATAACGCCAAACAAGGATTAAATAATCACAGAAAAACCGGGGGCGTTACATTCACTCCCCCTAAAAGAAAGTTTCGCCCCGAAACTTTATGCATAACGCTTCTACCATAGAAGGTAAATAACAAACCAAGAGTTCAACAGAAGAATACATACCAAGCAAACTCAGGGAAACAGATGAGGGTGAGCCTCCCTCATAGCCGACTCCAATTCCCAAGTCGCGCTTTCCACGTCCTGGTTTCTCCACAAAACTTTAACCATTAGAATGGTCTTCCTCCGCAACACACGATCTTGCGTATCCAAGGACATGCATCTCCACATAAGAAAGATTTGGCTCTAACTGAGGCATAGAACCCAAAACTTGCCTGTCACTTAGCACACACTTCCGCAATTGGCTTACGTGGAAAACATCATGCACACCCGGAAAGTTTGTGGGCAAATCCAGCCTATAAGCTGACACACCAATCCGCTCAACAATCTTAAACGGTCCCACTAACTTGGGTCCAACTTCTGGTTCTTACCAAACCTCTTGATTCTAACCATCGGGGAAACTTTAAGAAATACCAAGTCCCCTACAACGAACTCCAAATCAGATCTACGCTGGTTGGCGTTCTTCTCATATCGTTCTTATGCTATCCGAAGCTTATCTCGAATAAGCTTCATAGCAACTTCCATTTCTTCAAGCGCATCCGAACCCATCAAAGATTTCTCGCCAACCTCAGACCAAAATAAGGGAGTCCTGCAGCACCTCCCATACAGAGCTTCGAACGAAGCCATTTGCAAGCTTTCTTGATAACTGTTATTATAAGAAAACTTCATAAGCTTTAAATGCTCATCCCACGCTCCTCTGTGGTCTAAAATATAGCATCTGATCATGTCCTCCTCTATCTGATTAATTCGCTCTGTCTGAATATTGGTCTGCGGGTGGTATGCGGTAGAATATCTCAAATCCGTACCCAAACCTTCTTGCAAACTCTTCTAAAAGCGAGATATAAACCAGGAGTCTCGGTCTGAAATAATGCTGACTGGAACACCATGCAATCGGATAACTTCATTCAAATACAGCTCAGCTTTTTTCTTCATCGGATAGTTGATCTTATGAGGTACGAAGTGCGCACACTTCGTTAATCTGTCCACAATCACCCAAACTGAATCATATCCTCTAGGAGATCTCGGTAAACCCATGATGAAATCCATTGAAATGCTTTCCCATTTCCAGGTCGTAATTTCCAACGGAGTCAGCTTGCCACCAGACCTTCCATGATCGGCCTTAACACGCTTGCAAGTATAACACTCAGAAACAAACCTGGCTATGTCTCCCTTCATCCCATTCCACCAGGCAATTTGCTTTAATTCATGATACATCTTAGTAGATCCTGGATGGTAGGCAACGCTAGACCCATGCGCTTCTCTGCACAACATTACTCGGATATCCATAACGGCAGGGATACAAAATCTGTCGCGGTACTTCAAAGTACCTGCATCACCAATCGAGAAATCTGGTAACTCCCCTTTCTCAGCTCTAAGATATAAATGCAACAGATCTGGATCATCTTTCTGATGTAACCTTGTAAGCGCAATCCAAGAAGGCTCTGCTACTACCAAACTACTCTATAAGTCGCAGCTCCCAACAGAAATGTCCATCAAAAGAAATTCTTCCACTAATCGCTCGGCGGAGAGATTAAAGATCTTCCCCGTCTTCCGACTTAGGGCATCGGCCACCACATTAGCCTTGCCCAGATGGTACTGGATCTCAACCTCATAGTCGGCAATATACTCCAACCATCGCCGCTGGCGCAGATTCAATTCCTTCTGGGTGAAGACGTACTTTAAACTCTTATGATCGGTAAAAATCTTGCATTGTACAACATAAAGAAGATGTCTCCACAACTTCAGCACAAAAATCACGGCTGCAAACTCTAAATCATGCGTAGGGTAGTTCTTCTCATGAGTCTTCAGTTGCCTGGACCCATACGCAATCACTTTCCCGTCTTGCATCAACACGCAACCAAGCCTAACATGCGATGCATCCACATAATCATCATAATCCATGCCCTCCGTAGGCAGAGTCAAAACGGGAGCAGTGCACAATCTGTTCTTGAGCTCTAGGAAGGCTTCCTCACACTTCTCGCTCCAAACAAAAGTCGCATTCTTCTGAGTCAATCTAGTCAAAGGTGCAGCCAGGGTAGAGAAGCCCTCCACAAATCTCCTGTAATAGCCGGCCAACCCTAAGAAGCTCCTAATCTCTTTGGGTGTGCCCAGCCTACTCCAATCCATCACAGCAGTTATTTTCTCTGGGTCGACTGAAATCTCATTCCTATTAACCACATGGCCCAGAAACGAAACCTGAGGCAACCAAAACTCACACTTGCTCAACTTGGTGAACAACTTATGGTCCCTCAAAGAAGATAAAACTACTCGCAGATGCTGGTCATGCTCCTCGGCATTGCAGGAATATACCAGAACATCGTCTATAAACACGACTACGAATTTGTCCAGAAAATCCTTGAACACACAGTTCATCATATCCATAAAGGCTGAGGGCGTGTTGGTCAAACCAAACGACATTTCTAGAAATTCAAAATGTACAAGCCTCGATCGAAAAGCAGTTCGTGGAATATCTGACTCACGGATCCTGAGCTGATGGTAGCCAGAACGAAGATCAATCTTCAAAAACACCACGCTACCGCGCAACTGATCGAACAAATCATCTATCCTGGGCAGGGGATACCCGTTCTTAATAGTAACCTTATTCAGCTCTCTATAGTCGATGCAAAGTCTCATCGATCCATCTTTCTTCTTAACAAACAGAACAAGAACACCCTAAGGCGACGAACTCGGCCTTATAAAGCCCTTCTCTAACAACCCATCCAGCTGGTTACGCAACTCCTCCAGCTCTCGCGAGGCCAGCCGGTACGGCGCCTTCACAATAGGACGCATGCCCGGCTCCAAATCTATCACAAACTCAACATCTCTATCAGGTGAAAGACCCGAAAGATCATCAGGAAACACATTTGATAACTCGCGCACAACAGGAATCTCTTCTAGACGTGGCAAACTACCAACAGTCCCCAAAACTTAGACCAAACAAGAAAAATAGCTGGAAACTATCAACTTTCGAGCACATACCGCAGAAATGACTGGAGAATCCTGGCGCGGATCACCATAAACACTCCCAGGCTGACCGTTGTCCTTTCTTAAGTCCAAGCGCCTACCCTTGCACTGGATAACAACATCATACCTAGACAACCAGTCCATGCCTAAGATAACATCAAAGTCCTCCAAGTCGATCACCTTCAGATCTGCCTTTGCTAGAAAATCCCCTAATACAATCGGACAGTCCTGAATGCCCTGATCTAAAACCACAGAATCACCAGAAGGGAACTTGACACAAAAGGCATCCCCAACTCGATCTAGATCCAAACGGTACCGATCCACGAAGGCTCTAGCCACAAACGAGTGGGTAGCGCTAGAGTCGAAGAGAACACGTGCCCAACAATTCTTCACCTTAAATCTTTTTATAAGATTACGCGATTACGCATGCCTCTAAGGAAACAATTGCTACAACAATAACTACAAACAAAAACATTAAAAACTATGGAGAAGTCTAACCTGAAATAACCTGAGTCGAAGTCTGAGCTTCCTACGAAGAAATCACATTCAGCTTTCCCTTGCCTTTATCCAATCGTTGAGGTGGTGGCAATGCCTAGAGTGGCACTGGATGCAACCCAGGCAGGAGCTGTGGGTACTGAGCCTTGATATGCCCTTCTTGACCACACAGAAAATAGCTTCTTGTCTTATTCTTTCCCCAGCAGTAGGCAGCGTCATGCCCTGGTCGCTTGCATGCAGAACAAAATAAATCTTTTCTGGGAGCACCTTGGATCGCATGAACCTGTTCTTTCTTCTGAATTCTCATCCTTTTGTAACACCTCTCAAAGGGGTGGTAGGCTGGCCACAAAAACTACACACTTCCTTACCCTTCTTTCTTGAAGTAGCACCGAATGGCTGGGGGCTCTTTCCTTCAATAGATTTCCTTTTGTCTCTTCTCATTTGCTGGCCTCTATTCTTCGCAGTTTCGATTGCCTCGACCTTCAAGGCAGCTTTGACTGCACCGGTATAACTCACTGCTCCATAAGCACCAGCTAGCTGCGGGATGTCACTTCTTAGACCACCCAGAAATCGTTTAACTTGATCTGCTTCCACATTCACCAAACCAGGAGCAAACCGGCTTAATTTGTTAAATTCAACCTCATACTCACTGACTGTGAGTTGCTTCTGCTTTAGATGTAAGAAATCATTCATCAGGCGGTCCCGCTCGACCGAGGGTAGAAACTTTCCCAATAGCATCTCCTTAAAAGATTCCTAAGAGCATCCTTCTTTTATGCTCTCCTTCTCCCTCAACCACCAACTTTTTGCTACCCCCTTGAGCTGGTAAGCGGTTATCATCACTCTCTGATCGTCAGTAACTCTAGAGTATGAAAAGATCTCCTCAATCGATATCAGCCAATCATCCAAGATCATGAAATCCGCACTCCCATCATAAGTAGGAGGCCCGAGTCGCTGGAACTGAGAGATAAACGCCATCTCTGGTGGAACCACTACCGGAGGCACTAGAGGAGTAGGAGGGGCAGGAACAGCTAGACCCACAACAGGGTTCTGCACTCTCGGAGCTAGCCCGGACACAACTGATATTAGAGATTGGATCTAGGACTGCACATCCACCATCTGCCTTGGCAAGGCCTCATTGCTCTGCCGCAGACTCTCTATCATCGCATTACTCTACGCACCCGAAGACTCACCCTCAGATTGGGGAGTCAGCCTCATCGAAGGACACTTCGACATACTAATAACATACAAATAACTAGTTAGAACCTAGCCCAACCGCTAGAACCAGATAACCGAGTATAGACAAAACATACTTAAATATGAGCTTCAACTGCTAACTTGCTCTGGGATATTTCAAAAATGATGTTATGCCTAACCTAGGATGATTCATCATCATCACACTAACTCATGTGCTTAGACCATGAATTCATGAATTTATATTCCTTTTGACTCAAGATCCATTTGTGTACATATGTCATCATGTAAATCTTTAGCTTGGCACGTTGTGCTTATGCTATGTTATGTTATGCATGTTGTGATATGCATTTTAAAACGGCCTTAATGCATGTTATGAGCGGCGTACATATGCAATGTTATGCATCCCATACTACATAACATTGCATTCAACAAAAATAGAAAATGTGTTAATGGGCCTTCAAGTGGTGAGGTTATACATCACATACTACATAACCCTCACATATTGCCACTTATGGTGGATCCATATACAAGTACATATTATGCATCTCATACTACATAATAAGACCCGTATACTTCTTGTCATGCTTATGAGTATATTGCTCATGCTTCAGCCAAGACGTACTGATGATACATCGGTGTGTGTATGATATGACACTAAACAACTAACACTAACAAGGGAAGGTTGCCCGACCAATTGTCAAGCAACCTCCCTCTGATACCAACTATCACGACCCGCATTTCCTCAATAATAAAATTATATAAGAGTATGAGAAAATGAGTGTCGTGATGCCACGTCACACAGGGGATAACTACAGACGCTCAGGAAAAACACCAGACTCAAAAGCTTAAAGAGAATCATGACTTATTATGAAAGAAAATCTAGTTAATTTAGATGGTCGTATCCCTCGACATAGTGGATCAGCTAGTCCAAATCAAAAACATATATTTATACGCAGTAGAAAAATACTTTGGTTAAGGTGATTTGACATCCTATATGAGTGTAAACGTCCCCAAAGAACAACTCATGATATGTAATACTCTAAATTTAGCATAGTATAAAACTATAGTCTTTACGTTACTTTGGAAAATAGTGTTTTAGTTTTATAAACATGACGTGCATGAGCTACATATAGTAATGCTTTTAGGTTTAAAATACCTAACATGCAACCAAGCATAAAGCATTCCCAGAGAGCAAGTAAACAACCTCCACAAAGGAAAATAAAATAACAGTTTCAATTCATATCTAGTATCACAAGAAAACCACCCGTGTGCGTTAACAACCTGACACGAACCCATTGGTGAGTATGCATGTCTATACAAAAAATAATAACTACCTCACAGTCTGAGGAAGGTGAGTCTCAAAAGCCCAGAGGATCCCAGCACGCCCCCAAAAGACAACTAGCCGCTCAACGGTTACTGCTCTGAACCTGAGGCATTCAAAGAAGAACACATCAACAAGTATATAATTAGATAAAAAGAAGGGGTTACCAAACCCTGCAACAAAGATGTTATCAAATTTAGCAGAAGGAAATAAACAAGATAGCAAAAGAAGCACTATCCAAGGAATAATCAAAACGCACCAAGTGCGAGAAATTAGCAACATGCCCTGCTAAAAAGAAAACCTGCAGCAGCAACAGGGCAAACATATGCCAAATAGCAATTTAAAAGGAAAGGGAACTAACAACCCTAACTTGTGAATAATTAGTAGTGGTGAAAACCATGAATCTGGGTTGGTGACCAAAAGCAGTCCTCACCCCAACAACCAGATCCCCAAAATTCTCCAGGGTGAAAAAACTAGTGGCAGCCCAAGGGTCCAACACACCAACACAACCAGCCCAAATCGGGGCCAAAATGGTGGTGACCACAACTTTAAATCCAAACCACCCCTTACAGAGAAACCAAACAAAATCACCTACCATATTTCACGAATCGGCATTCAAAACCAGCCGAGAAACATCACCAAACCGAGAGCAAAACCCACACTAACCAACTCGGGAGAAAAATACCAGCCTAAGGAAAACGCGTCGAGTCCACTTGACGCCACGTTGAGTGAGTGCTACTCACTCAACGCCAAAAGCTAAGCAAGGAAGGCATCGAGTCCACTCAACGCCGCGTTGAGTGAGCTCCACTCACTCAACACCAAAAGAATTAGCCGCAAAACGCTCACTGGCCGACGACGTTGAGTGAGTTCATCCCACTCAACTCTTTTAACGCTAACAGCTGAAGGCGTTGAGTGACTTCACCACACTCAACACTTTTGACTTGGAAAAAAGAATATCGCCGGACAAGACGACGTTGAGTGAGCTCAACTTACTCAACGCCACATGTAGACGGCGTTGAGTGAGCTCAACTCACTCAACGCCAAAAGACAGACGACATTGAGTGAGCTCAACTCACTCAACGCCAAAAGACTTAGAAAAATTTCTAAGGCAGACGGCGTTGAGTGAGCTCAACTCACTCAACTCCAAACACAGACGGCGTTGAGTGAGCTCAACTCACTCAACGCCAAAAGGCTGACGGCGTTGAGGTAGCTCAACTCACTCAACGCCAAAAGACTTAGAAACTTTCCAAGGCCGACGGCGTTGAGTGAGCTCAACTCACTCAATGCAAAAAGACAGACGGCGTTGAGTGAGCTCACCTTACTCAACGCTGTCAACGCTTCTGGACTTATTCTCCAGACCAAAAAGCTAGGCGTTGAGTGTGTCCACCACACTCAACGCTTTTATACTTAGCCTATATTTCACTCAACGCCTGCTATCCAGAGAACTCAAACTTACTTAAAAAAATTCTAAGCTCCTCCTTCTTACCCCTTCTACCCAGCAACAACTACCAACTAAGCTGGACTAATACTAGCAAACGAAAATCCTACCTCCAGCACTACCTGGACACAAAACAGCATTAGGGAGGGAGAAAGAAGCAAAAATCTGGGAAAGATTAATATCAAAGGTTGTAGCAACCCTAGCTTCTAGGAGAAAAATAAATAAAGCTACAACAATTATATGGCTACAGCAACAACCAAGAAAACAAAACAACACAAATAAGAACAAGCTTGGCAAGGGAAAAGGGCACAACTTTCCTCTACCTCCAGGAAACAGCAGCTGCCCTACCAAACTCCGGCACCGGCGGCAAGATCGGCCACAAAAACAGCAAACCTGAAGCTTAAAGAGGGAAAATGAGCAAACCCGAAAAGACCCTAGCTTCTAAGACAGCTCTAGAGCAAGCAAAACTTACCTAGGAAGGAAGATCTAAGTGAGAGCAGTCCAGATCTGCCCTTACCCGAGAAAAACGAGCCCTAACCCTCCAGAAATCGCCGGCCAAAGCTCCAGCACTTCCGTCGCCCGAAGTCTTCCGCTGGAAGCTTTTCGTCTCTCTCTTCTTGGGGAAGATGAAGGGGATATACTAAAATAAGTCACATTATACTATATCCAGCCACTAAGCTAATATAATACTATTATACACAGCCAATAATATATATAATATTATGATAAGTCAGCCACTAACTAATATTATATATACTATCTCTGATAAGTCAGCCACTATATAAATTTAGTATCTTATAATAGAATCTTATGATATAAATTTATATATGCACAGCACAAAAAAAAAATCGGCCAAGGGAAACCGGCCAAGCATTACTATTATAACAGCTAATTAAATAACACGCCTAAACGACGCGAAAACAAACGATCTCGAAATTCGATGAAATTCACACCGTAGCTAAATACCCACGCTACGAATCTAGTGGCGAAGTCGGAATCGTCATTCGACAAACAAAACTCGGGCTACCACTTCCCGAAGCCAAAACACAAGCATTCCCGGAGAGGCTCCACCGCATCACCAAAACAGACTCCGGCTCACTAGGGAATCTTACGAACAGACTACAACACAAGTCACATGCTCAGTACGCTCTAACAACGGCAAAAGACCGAAAATGCGTCAACGTAATGCCAAAAAAGGATTAAATAATCACAGAAAAACCGGGGGCGTTACACATGCTCAGTACGCCCGACTCTCCAATTAACCTCTGTGAGCACACTTCAAACGTCAATAGTTTACAAGACCAGCTTCGGAGAACGTCGAAGTCCGTCTTGACCGTCAAAGTTCGTCTTGACTTCCAAAATCTGTTTTGACTGCTGAAGTCTGTCTTGACTGCCAAAGTCTGTCTTGATTGCCGAAGTCCGTCTTGACCACCAAAATCCGTCATGACCGCCGAAGCCGCCTACGAGATCCATTGAACACTTCGAAGGCCGCAGGAAGTCCATTAATTTCCTTCTGTTATCGGTTGTCTACAAGGCGACCGAGCAACCTGCAAGCCTCCTCGACGTCAACAAACCAAAACCTCCAGCGCTCCCAAGTCTGTTTTCCCTTCGCCGTGAGCAAAAGCAAGACTGCAGTACTCTCAACACCCTCAATTCTGCAGCAGACCCATTAGTCAACACCAAATCAATTGCCCAAACTACTCTGAGTGCAACAAGAGACAAGTCACAGAGGTTTAGGCACGCAAAACATGCCACCCGAGCTTCCATGCCGCAAGTACCATGACCTGCAAGGAACATCGTTCCTGGTTCCAAGAACCAACAGAGAACTCCATAGTACAACGAGCACATCACTCCCCGCAATATAAGAAGAAATACTCATCTCTGTGAGCGGTGTCCTGTCACCCTCGGAGTCCTACCTTCTCTCTTTCTCCAGTAAATGTAACGAGAGGCGGCTTGTCGCCATCAAGTCTATTAAAAGCCTCGTACAACAACCAACAAATAGTGGTGGTTTGGTCGGCGCAGATCTGGTCACGTGGTTTTTCACCCAGTTATCGTATTTTCCACGCAAATTTTTTTTTCCGCCTTGTCAGCTTTCTATTTTCTGTGATTATTTGAGCGCTCGTTGACTCCCGGGCTAAGGAGGTTCGGTTTAATCCGGTCTACCAGAAGCCTTGAGCGATCTGGAACACTTCTCCACACACAATACCTCACCAACACTAAATTCATCTCTATCTTAGCTAGCCGCAACATCACTTGGGGATCTGATTTATTTACGAATCAGAGTTGGGATGGTAAGGAGTGAATTAGTTTCGTCACACAATGTTGACCCAAGCATAAATAGAAGCATTCAATTAATCACATATGTAGAACCTACCTCTGATACAACTTGTTAAGATATTGAATATTTTTTACATGCACAATTACAAAGCTATGTTGCACCAGAAAATCACAGAGAGAATAATCTCATGCAATTTTATAATCACAATAAAAGAGTTTAATATACTCTAGAAAATAAAAAATGATCTGATAGAAGCACCACGAGTGGAATCAGACACATTCAACCCTGTTCAGGAATAATGAGCACTTAAATCAATCCATAGGTTTGTACACAAACCTTTATCGCTGCCAGACGACCAACCATCATTATCACCGGGGAAGAAAGAACCCAAGACGTACATGGCCTTGTCATGGATATGCATCCAACCAACGTCCAAACTCATGAGCAGCCAACTCCGCTCGCGATCATGCTCCTCATTTGACGTATGCCTTAAGCAGCCTGTGCATAATGCACCTTGATTCTCCCAATGTACGACAATCCGCGGGTTGTCTACTCACTCAGCCTACTGCACTTTGCGGCCGCTGTCATGGGTCCTTGCCATTGTCACTTGAAGTCAATCGCATGGCCGTCGAGGAACTGAGTAATGGAGGAGGAAAGTCATGGCTTGTATTCTTCTCCATCACATAAGATATCGGGGCTTGCGGCGGTTTTACTATTTTCTATCAAGTCAATCAGGATAAAAGCCTCTCGGTCTCGTCAAGACCTCACCTAGCAACTAAAACCAAAAAGCTTTAACACCCGCAAGGATCAATAATGTACATTGAGAATAATATTTTGGTCGAGATAAGATAATTCGTACGGCGATGATGGTTTAAACCAAAATGTGACATGTCAGAGTGGCCCAAAAATTTATGGCACGCCGGACCAACAAATTAAGGGAAACACCAAATTGGATACACATGCCCTTATTCCAGCAACATTTGTGTTGATGCGCGAAATGCGACACCGACCAGTTAACGGGTGTTCGATCTCACAAGCTAAGGATGAAGGAAGAAGGGTTGCGGGGATGGAGGAGAAGCTTGCTTGAGCAGAGGAGAAGCTTGCTCAAGCAGAGAGGGAGCTTGATCAAGTACTGTCGAGCAGACAGCTACTTGAATGGTTAGCTTTGCAGGTTGATGCCGAGAGAGGAGAGAAGAAGAGAGGAGGCCGCTAGCAGCGGCAACAACAGACTTCGCCCGCCGCGGCTTGAATGCCACTCCTGCGACGGGCTTTTCCTTTATTCAAGAAGAATTACAATTTGCTATTGCACCATTACATATAAGAGCAGTAGAGGGTACAATGGGGGAAGCTGGCGGCTGAGGAAGGAGATGCCAGAAACTAAGTAAAAGAAGCTGCAGAGGACTGGAGAACTGAAGCTGTAGATGCTGCCCAAGCTGCCTGCTGAGGGCAGAAAAAACTAAGTCCACAGCTTTGACGACCTGGGCGGACTGAGGATTTGGAGGCCGCAGACCTTGCCTGATCAACCTTGACGGACTGAGAAAACTAAGTCCGCAGCCTTTGACCAAGGTGGCAGTTCTCCTCTCCCTCGTCCCGAATGAGAGGTCTTGGGGGGTATTTATAGGCCCGGGGAGAATCTGGTCCAGTGACGTCATCCTTGACGACCTCGGCGACCTCGGCGGACTGAGCAACCTGAGGAGCAGGTGGGCGAACCTTGAGCAGGAGGGGGAGGCCTGAGGAGCAGGCAGACGAAGCGGAGGTCGCCCCCTAGCGGGCGACCTTGGCGAACTCCAGGGGGAGTCCGCCCGGCAGGCGGAGGCCGCCCCCTAGGCGACCTGCCGGGGTCGCCCCCTAGCGGGCAACCTGCCGAGGTCGCCCCCTAGCGGGCGACCTGGGCGGACTCCGGGGGGAGTCCGCCCGGCAGGCGGGAGGTCGCCCCTGGCGGGCGACCTGTCGAGGTCGCCCCCTAGCTGGCGACCTGCCGAGGTTGCCCCCTAGCGGGCGACCTGGGCGGACTCCTGGGGGAGTCCGCCCGGCAAGCGGGGGCCGCCCCTGGCGGGCGGCCCGCGGAGGTCGCCCCCTAGCGGGCGACCTGGGCGGACTCCGGGGGGAGTCCGCCCGGAAGGCGGGAGGTCGCCCCTGGCGGGCGACCTGCCGAGGTCTGCCCCTAGCTGGCGACCTGGGCGGACTCCTGGGGGAGTCCGCCCGGCTGGCAGAGGCCGCCCCCTAGCGGGCGGTTAATCGGAGCATCCAACCTTGAGCGACTTCAGACTCGGCAGTCCGTCTTGCGCGGACACGGTGGACATCAGGGGTAGCCTGCTCCTTGTAGATGGGAACCTGTAAGAGAAAACCAGAAACAATAAGCACATTGGAGAGGATTGCCGATTTTGGGATTAACATAATCCCCGCACTTTTTGAAGTTCCGCAGGGAACTTCGAAAAAGTAGGAAACCCACGAAAATCGTGATCCTCCCCTTGGGAAATGGGAAAGAAACAATTTAGAGATCAGGAGAGATAGAACCTGATGCCCCTGAAGGATCTGTCAGTGCCTATATTTTACCTGCGAAGAAAAGTCAATATAGGTAAAAGGAGGTACATCTTGCGTGTACCTGAGTTGGAAAGGGCTTGCTGGTATCTGTTGATCTCTGAGAGGAACTTACCATTATCTGCTAGTCTCTGCAAAAGGAGAGTAAGCAAGCAGGTAGAAGAAGAAAATAAGCTGCAAGTACCTGAGAGGAACTTGCCATTATCTGCTAGTCTCTGCAAAAGGAGAGTAGGCAACAGATATGATAGGAGAGAAAACTAAGTTCGCGAGTACCTGGACGGAAACTGCGAATGTTGGCTGTTGATATGATAAGATGTAATTGGATAACAGAATAGATACCTGACACACTCTGCTATCAATTGAATAAAGATCAAAACTGCAATAATGATTATCTTGCGTGATCAAGATATAATGCCGACATGAAGACCCAGATCAGCGAGATAAGAAAATCCGAAATTAGATTCATGATGACATGACTTGCTAATCAAGAAGAATCATACGCCTTGAATAAATGATGTGTGGCTAACATCTGATGAGAGAACTTGTTTATCATCTGGTAAAAGCTTAGGTAGGCAGCGCATATAAGATGAGCATAAGCCAAGAGAGATGTTGCAGATCTTTTAGAGTAGGTTGAATTCAACCTGCTGGCCTGTAAGAAGGTAAAAAGAGAAAAGAGGAGCTATATCTCGAGGATGAACTAAAAAGGTTGAATGCTGCCACAGGTGTTCCCTGTGGGCCTTATGCATCACTTGCCAAAGTCATCCTGGGTATAGTCCTAACCAAAGCGGGCCGGCCGCGCATCCTTTAGAAGGGCACAAACAAACAAGAAATAATCCAAAGAAGGATCGACAGATGCACTGCTCTCTTGCCTCGGGTTACAAGCATCGCTGATCAATTAGACTAATTGCGCCAAGTGGCCTATTGCTTGTCTGCGGATTGATCAGCGGAGTTGTGGGTCCCGCGGAGGCACGGATCGAGAGTACCATAGAGTGTTCGGCCATCACAGTTGTGAGATGATCGAGGAGACAAGGCTACACTTGATCGCCATTGATTGTCAAGCAAAGATCATCATAACTGTAACGTATCCCTAACGGAGCACGATAGAACTATCACAGGAGGCCTCCCCTAAGCACTCACACTGCGCTAGACACCGGCCGGGATCCGAAGCCCCGTCATCCTCCGCACGAGAGTTGAACGGCCCCCACTACACATATGAGAAAACTCCTCATCATATGTGGTCATTGTGGATTGTGGTTTTACGCCTGAGGACAATCTCGAGGGGGCACTGAGCAAGACTTGGTGATATCTCGGTGGTTCAGTGATCTCTTTGGCAAAGAGAAAAATATGGAGAAGAAGCATCACAAAAAGGGAACTGTGTCAGTATGAGATCTCTAACGTAAGCTTTATTGAATGAAAAAAAAAATGAAACACTTAGAAGTGCTGAAAAGTAAAATGTTTGAAGAGTAAAGTAAAGGCAACCAGTCACGATCGTGAGGGGCTTTGAGGAACTGCGATTGGTCATAGCTGATGACGCAAGAACTGTGTCCTCTTTGCTTCAAAATAGCCTTCCAAGGGCACCTTCGTCAACGACATCGATGCACTCACTTGCAAAATCAATGGACCCCAGACGGCCCTTGTCATGTATCTCTATGCACTCCAACTGACCCTCAGCCACCTCTTTGCCCTTGGAGGTGGAAGGTTTTGAAGAATCAATTTTCTTGACCAGGTCGTTGATCTTGCCCTCGATGAGCAATCTTTCAACCAATCGCCGAAGGGCCTTGCAATCTTCAGTTAAATGACCTTTCTCTTTGTGGAATTCACAGAACGGGTCTGAATTTCTTAATCTCTGATTCGCTGGCTGGTAGGGCTTTTTGGAATATGCCTTATCCTTCATGATTTGGCTAACTTCTTGCATGACCTCATCTAGCTCAAATTCTGGCAGGTCACCTTCTTGTTGCTGATGAACTGCAGCTGCTAGCGGAGATGATGTTGACAATGGTAGCAGCCGCTCTTGGGTACGATCATGGCCTTGGAAGGGGTGTTGATGATGCTGAAATCTTCTTGCTTTCCTAGAGAGAGATGGAAAGTCTTTCCGAGGAGACCTCGGAGGTTGCTTGTAAGAAGAAGAATTTTTCTCTGACACCAGCCTGGAGACGAAGCTGGGTTGCTCTTTTCACCGCGAATATACGAGTTGGCTAAACCAATCAACTCTTGATAAGTCCTCGGTGCTCGGACATTAGCTTCAAACTTTAGTGGACCTTCACGCAGGCCGTGGATGAGAGCCACTCGGTACATTTCTTGATCAACGATCTCAATGTCCAAGATTTCTTTCTGAAAACGATCCACATAATGAGACCAAGTCTCATTCTCTCGCTGCCTGATCTCAAAGAGGGCTTCTGGACCGCCCTTCCTCTTTGAAGAGGTAGAAAATCTGAGCAGGAACTCCCTTCGCAAATCAATAAAGGAAGAGATTGACTGAGGTCACAGTCCATAGAACCAGTCTCTCACTTGACCATCAAAGGTCGTTACGAGGAGCTTGCTCTTGGTAGCATCTGAGAGGGTCTTGAGAGCAACGGCTGATTCAAAAGCTTGAAGATGCTTGACTGGATCAGTCTCCCCAGTGTAAATGGGCAACCGTGGCTCTCGGAAGTTGACTGGAGTTGGCTCATACCAAACACTTTCCGTAAACAGCGATGGCTCTTCTGGCTCTACTGCATAATGAAAGTAAGGAGCATGAGCAGTAGTTGAGAAAGGAGCAGGAGGATAGGAGTAAAAGGTTGTTGCGGGAGGAGCAAAGGCAGGAGCTGAAGAGAAGGGGTGACTTCCCTGAAAGTTCAGAAATCTAGCTGGACTTCCCCGGGCAGCTTCCCGGAAGAAGTTTTGACGAGCTGCAAACTCATCATCTTGAGATCGCAAGGGAGCTGCTGGCCCCTACGGAAAGGTTGGAGTATAAAGAGGAGGATAGACTGGCGGGTAAGCCGGTGGATAGACTTGAGGAGTCTCTGATGTTGGTGTTGGATTGATTGGAGGAGCTGGCGCTGCTAAAGATTGAGCGACCAATTGCTGCGTGAGAGCTGCTAGAGTACGGTTGATGGCTTAAAACTGTTGGGCAGTTTCTCTGCGGGATTGCTCTAAGGCCTCCCAAAGAGGATCATCACTTGGACTTGGAGCAAGATTCTCGGCTGGTTGATGGTCTGACATGAGTAACCACAGCTTTCACTGTCTAATCGAGATTTGAAGGTCGCGTGTTAACTGTAGATGCGCGAAATGCGACACCGACCAGTTAACGGGTGTTCGATCTCACAAGCTAAGGATGAAGGAAGAAGGGTTGCGGGGATGGAGGAGAAGCTTGCTTGAGCAGAGCAGATGCTTGCTCAAGCAGAGAGGGAGCTTGATCAAGTACTGTCGAGCAGACATCTACTTGAATGGTTAGCTTTGCAGGTTGATGCCAAGAGAGGAGAGAAGAAGAGAGGAGGCCGCTAGCAGCGGCAACAACAGACTTCGCCCGCCGCGGCTTGAATGCCACTCCTGCGACGGGCTTTTCCTTTATTCAAGAAGAGTTACAATTTGCTATTGCACCATTACATATAAGAGCAGTAGAGGGTACAATGGGGGAAGCCAGCGGCTGAGGAAGGAGATGCCAGAAACTAAGTAAAAGAAGCTGCAGAGGACTGGAGAACTGAAGCTGCAGATGCTGCCCAAGCTGCCTGCTGAGGGCAGAAAAAACTAAGTCCACAGCTTTGACGACCTGGGTGGACTGAGGATTTGGAGGCCGCAGACCTTGCCTGATCAACCTTGACGGACTGAGAAAACTGAGTCCGCAGCCTTTGACCAAGGTGGCAGTTCTCCTCTCCCGCGTCCCGAATGAGAGGTCTTGGGGGGTATTTATAGGCCCGGGAAGAATCTGGTCCAGTGACGTCATCCTTGACGACCTCGGCGACCTCGGCGGATTGAGCAACATGAGGAGCAGGTGGGCGAACCTTGAGCAGGAGGGGGAGGCCTGAGGAGCAGGCAGACGAAGCGGAGGTCGCCCCCTAGCGGGCGACCTTGGAGGACTCCAGGGGGAGTCCACCCGGCAGGCGGAGGCCGCCCCCTAGCGGGCGGCCCGCGGAGGCCGCCCCCTAGCGGGCGACCCGGGCGGACTCCGGGGGGAGTCCGCCCGGCAGGCGGGAGGTAGCCCCCTAGCGGGCGGCCCGCGGAGGCCGCCCCCTAGCGGGCGACCCGGGCGGACTCCGGGGGGAGTCCGCCCGGCAGGCGGGAGGTCGCCCCTGGCGGGCGACCTGCCGAGGTCGCCCCCTAGCGGGCGACCTGCCGAGGTCGCCCCCTAGCGGGCGACCTGCCGAGGTCGCCCCCTAGCGGGCTACCCGGGCGGACTCCGGGGGGAGTCCGCCCGGCAGGCGGAAGGTCGCCCCTGGCGGGCGACCTGCCGAGGTCGCCCCTGGCGGGCGACCTGCCGAGGTCGCCCCTAGCGGGCGACCTGCCGAGGTTGCCCCCTAGCGGGCGACCTGCCGAGGTCGCCCCCTAGCGGGCGACCTGGGCGGACTCCGGGGGGAGTCCGCTTGGCAGGCGGGAGGTCGCCCCTGGCGGGCGACCTGCCGAGGTCGTGTAACACCCCAAAAAGGCCCCAAAAGACTCAACTTGAATTTTGAGTAGCAGGTCAGGTTACACGGCCTGGGACACGGGCGTGTCCCAGGGCGTGTCGGGTGACACGGCCTGGGACACGGGCGTGTCCTAGGGCGTGTTCTATTTATTTTGCAAAATTGGCCTATTCCGGGCAGAGCCGGACACGGCCTTGAACACGGCCGGGAACACGGGCGTGTCAGGCTGGACACGGGCGTGTCAGCTGCCGTGTTCCGACCCGTGTTCTGGTTGCAGCTCGATGGAGCAGGAGACACGGGCGTGTCCCAGGTTTGACACGGGCGTGTCAGGTCCGACACGGGCGTGTCGTTGACCCGTGTTGTGCAGTCGGTTCAAGCTGTGTGCACCGTTTAAGGGGTACACGGCCTGTGACACGGGCGTGTCACAGGCCGTGTCGGCCAAAAAGTGAAATTCTGGGGAAATCTTGGCCGTTCAGTTTCCTCTCTTTTGATCCAAAGGCTCAGGTGGTTTCTTGGGCTGGATAAGTCGTGAGAAGAGGATGAAGATTCATTCTTCATTATTCTTAAGGAAGAGAGAAAGAGAGGAAGAAGGAGGAGGAGACCAAGCCACCGGCGGAGCTCCCGTGGTTCGATTCGTGATCCGAAGCCGGCGTTGTGACGGCAAGGCTGCTGCGGTTCTTTCTCACCGGCTAGTTTTCGATGGCACCGAAGAGATCGACAAGGGTAACGATCTCCCTCCTTGGACATGTGAAGTCCTTCTTTTCTGCATTGCATAGGGAAAGCCCTTCCCCGCGAGTGTGCGGTGGGTTGTGGTGTCCCTTGGGGTAGATATGTGAAGTCCCCCTTGTTAGAGGCCGGAATTGGAGTACGGCTCTAGGCATGCTGTGTGAAACCCATCTGGATGTACTCTGGATTGGTGATGCTTGTTTGCATATCGGAGAAGGCTCCGTGATAATGGCTTGTGATGCCTTGTTCCTACCTGTTGCTTGGTGCGGCAGGAAGTACTGGACGATGTCCAGGAAATGAAGAGGGTTGGCGGCAACTCTTGTGGCCGTGCGTTGCCACTTTGTGAGTAGTTGAGCCGTTGGGCTGCAACTCGTTGAAAAGGCTGAGTGCCGAACAGGAAAGGTGAAACCGACCCGCGCCTATAAAATGCCATGGATACTTCCGTATTCGAGGTGGCTCGGCGACTTGAGCAACGGGGGGTGGCTGATCCGTACCTGCGTTAGGTCCGTCCGACTTGGAAGCCTGGTATAGGTTTTGTTGGAGCGCCTAATGAGAGTCTTAGGCCCGCGCGCCGGAAAGACTAGAAATGCTCAAATACCGTGTAGACGGTGGTGTTGACCCTGGTATTCCGGTACACCGAAAATGTGCCCTGAGTGCACGGACTGTCGGGCCGGGCGGCCGATGGTTGTGATGGCTTGAATGTGCCTGCGCGCACATAGTTGCTATTGATGATGCCATGCTTGCAGGGAAAGAATGCTCATGCCCCAAGAAAGGGGTAGGATTGTTATAATTGGGTCAGCTGAAAGCTGACCGTTGCATTGTTTGCCACCGGTTGGGTGGAATTGTTCCCGTGCAGGTGCTGGAGAGCCAAGTGGTAAGTGATGGGCGGGAGAGCCCTACTGCTGTTGCTGCTGCTGCTGCGGCTAGCCTGGAAGGCTAAGCGAATGGCTTTGTTTGTTTTCTCTTTTTACTCATGTATGGCCGGCCTGCGCGCCGAGGTTTGTAAAACATGATGTATGTTCAGAGGAACTGTAAGGCCTTAAGGCCAAACTCTTGTGGTTGTGTACATTCCATGGTATATATATAAATGTGGTTTTATATATTGGACATTCCGGTTAAGAGTTCAAAGTTGTAACTTAAAGCTTCCGCTAGAATGCTCTGAGTTAGGATTCGTGTTTGGTTTGGTACTCTCCTGTGACCTCACCGTCTGTTTGTGGCATATAGTGTGGGGCCCCGGCCGGACCTTCTACTATACGTCATCGAACGGATGGGGTCGTTACATTTTGGTATCAGATTTTCGTCGGTCTTCCTCTTTCGAATTCGTGGTCGAATTCTTTTGTGGGGTGGCGAGCACGTGTTTGTGCGACCTGCTGTAACGCTAATGAACTCTGGAATGTCCAGTAAGGAATGTACAAAATCTTGTTTGAGGAATCTGCGCGTTCCTTTTTGTGTTGTTTTGCTTGCATACGTTCGCTAATGTGTGTCTTGTCCACCTATAGGTGACACGTAGTGGTGCTGGGCAGTCTGAGCCCCAGCGTTCTGATGAGAGTGCGGCACCAGCTGAGGTGCCAACACCTCCTCCATCTGCGGAAACTGTTCGTTTAGTTGCTGAGGCGCTCTTTGCCATGATTCAGCCGACCGGGCAAGCGCAGCCGGCGGTAGTGCCAGTTCGTGTTGATGTAAGACCCGAGCCGGTTGAGGCTGTAGATCCACGAGCAGCTGACCGACAGTTGAAGCAATTCATGAGCTTCAGTCCTCCGACGTTTGCGGGAATGGGATCCCCAACGCAGGCGGAAGATTGGTTATCGCGTGTCAAGAGGATAATGACAGCGATTAGGGCGGAGGAAACTCTCAAGGTCACCTTAGCCACCTTCATGCTTGAAGGGGAGGCGCGGTTGTGGTGGGACGAGGTTGAGCTGCACCACTTGGCGGGCAGGCAATTAACACAAGTGTCGATTGAGGAGTTCTCTCGGATCTTTCTGGCGAAACATGTCCCAGCGGCGCAACGTATTGCTATGGAAAATGAGTTCCAACGGTTAAAGCAAGGGGATGATAGTGTGGATATCTACTTGCACGAGTTTACCAGGTTGGGACGATATGCGGGAACAATCTTCGCGGATGACCAAAGGAAAACGAATCGGTTCTATGAAGGATTGCGGGATGAGTTACGATTCCTGCTTTCGAGTTCTGTGAGCCAAGGGTTTCAGGCGTTGGTTGATACTGCGTGCGCGTTGGAAAAGGACATGAGGCGAGTGCAAGGGAATAAGGGCTTGGTGGTGTCTAAGCCAGAGTTTCAAGCACCTCGCCCAGGCAAGTCGTTTTACCAGAAGAAAGGGGGCAAGAGGTCCAAGCCATCTGGGCAAGTAACTACGACCGTTGTGTCGGGAGCGACATCAAGGCCGGATGCTCGTACGTGCTATAACTGTGGCCGGGTGGGGCATATTGCTCGTGACTGTCGAGTTGTGCAGCCCAAAGGGGAAAAGAAGACGGGTGCGTCATATGCTGAGAAGGGCAAAGCGGTGGTGGATTCCTCTGCTTCCCAGGCGCAGCCCCGAATCTATCAACTTGGCCAACAGGAAGCAATTAAGCAAAGTGACGTCGTCACAGGTACGAGTTGATTTAGTTTACTTGCTGTGCTTTTGGTTTTGGTTTTGTTTAGCTTGTGCATGTGTGTGTGTGCTGCAGGCTTTGTCCTGATTCGGAATAACTTAGCGAGAGCCCTGTTTGATACGGGTGCTTCGCATTCTTTTCTGTCTGAGGATTTCGTATCTCGCATTGGGGTACCGAGTCATGTGACGGTAGATAGTACAAGGGTGCTATTGCCGAATGGCTGTGTGATGCTTGCGGATAGGGCTTGCGATGTGGATGTGCAAATAGGAAGTCGGGATTTCGGTTTGAGTGCAGCTGTGCTACCGTTATCGGAGTTTGATGTGATCTTTGGTATGGACTGGCTCTCGGAGCAGCGTGCCTTTATTGATTGCAACTCCAAAGAGATTACACTGGGCCAGAATACCGGGCTTGTGACGAAGTTCGCTGGGATGCGAGGAGTTGGCGGAACGTTGTTGTCTGCACTCCAAGTCGTCAATGCTGTGCGGAAGGGCGCGGAGTTATTCTTCACGCTAATTCAGGCTGTTGAGCCAAAGGCCAGTGTCGGTGAAGTGCCAGTTGTGTCAGAGTTTGCCGATGTGTTTCCTAAAGATCTTCCTGGGTTACCACCCCAGCGGGAGATTGACTTCTCTATTGAGTTGGTGCCAGGTGCGAAACCTGTGGCCCGCTCTCCATATCGCGTCGCGCCAAAGGAGATGGCTGAGTTGAAAGTCCAACTGCAAGAGTTGTTGGAGCAGGGTTATATACGCCCAAGTATGTCACCTTGGAGCGCGCCTGTTCTCTTTGTGAAAAAGAAAGATGGTAGCTTACGGTTGTGTATTGACTACCGCGAGTTGAATAAGCTGACGGAGAAAAACAAATATCCGATTCCGAGGATTGATGACCTCTTTGATCAGCTGGCGGGATCAACGGTCTATTCCAAGTTGGATCTGAAATCGGGATATTATCAGCTAAGGATTCGGGAAGGTGACATTCCCAAGACGGCGTTTGGAACACGCTACGGTCATTATGAGTTCACGGTAATGCCGTTTGGCCTATGTAATGCGCCTTCGGTATTTATGGACCTAATGCATCGAACGTTCCGAGAGTACTTGGATTTGTTTGTTATTGTGTTTATCGATGACATCTTAGTATACTCTCAGTCGGAAGAGGATCACGCAAACCATTTGCGGTTGGTCTTGCATACCCTGCGGAGGAATAAACTTTTTGCCAAGTTCTCAAAGTGCGAGTTCTGGCTCTCTTCAGTAGCCTTTTTAGGCCATGTGGTAAGCGGAGAGGGTATCGCGGTGGATCCGTTGAAGATAAGTGCCATCCGAGATTGGCCAGTGATGTCTTCAGTGGCCGAGGTCAGGAGCTTCCTTGGACTTGCGGGCTACTATAGACGGTTTGTGGAAAACTTCTCACGGATTGCTTTACCTCTCACCACGCTGACGAGAAAAGATCAAAAGTTCATTTGGACGCCGGAGTGCGCGCGAGCTTTTGAAGACTTGAAGAGTCGTTTGACCACGGCGCCTGTGTTGACATCGCCATGTGGTACCGATGGGTATGAGATCTATAGTGATGCATCTGGGAGCGGCTTAGGCTGCGTTCTTCTGCAGTTTGGGAAAGTGATTGCTTATGGCTCGCGTCAGTTGAAAGTGCATGAGCGGAATTATCCCGTCCATGATTTGGAGTTGGCGGCGGTAATCTTTGCGCTCAAGTTATGGCGGCACTATCTATATGGCGTCAAAGTGGATATCTATACAGATCACAAGAGCCTAAAGTATTTGTTGGATCAGAAGGATTTGAATATGCGACAACGAAGATGGATGGAGTTCCTCGGGGACTACACCTTCGAGATTCACTATACTCCCGGGAAGGGAAATGTGGTCGCTGATGCTTTGAGTCGGAAGACTCCGGTACGGGCAAGCTGGTTGCAGAGGCATGATCAGCGTTTGATCCAAGAATTGGAGGCAATGGAGATATCGTGTGTTGACAAGGGTGCGTCAACCGATGCGTGCTTGAACTGGACGGAGGTGCAGTATGACCTTACGGACAGAATTCGGCGAGCAACGGAGCTTGATGAAAGTCTCCAGCGCTATGCTAAAGATGGGCCGGATGATCAATTCTCTTGGGATAACGGGTTGTTACGGAGAAATGGTCGAGTATGCGTCCCAAGTATGGGTAAACTGAGGGACGAGTTGATGTACGAAGCTCACTTTGCAAAGTACTCAGTTCACCCAGGGAGCACAAAGATGTACAGGGACATGAAAAAGCTGTTCTGGTGGCCCGGACTAAAGAAAGATGTTGCTCGTTATGTGGCGAAATGCAACACCTGTGCGTTGGTGAAAGCAGAATGCCAGAAGCCTGGCGGTTTTCTGAAGTCGTTACCTATTCCGGAGTGGAAGTTCGATGATATTTCGATGGATTTCGTGCACGGGTTGCCGAGATCTCAACGCGGTCATGATTCCATCTGGGTGATTGTGGACCGGTTGACGAAAGTGGCGCACTTCCTTCCAAACAGAAGAGACGATTCAGTGGAAACCTTGGCCAAGCTGTATGTGGAGCAGGTTGTTCGACTGCACGGTGTTCCCCGGAGCATCGTTAGTGACCGTGATGGGCGGTTCACATCGAATGATTGGCGGCTTGTTCATCAAATGTTGGGTACAAAATTGGCGTTTAGTACGGCCTTTCATCCCCAAACGGATGGCCAGACTGAACGAACCAACAGGACGATGGAGGACATGCTCCGCATGTGCGCCCTAGACTTTGGTAAGAGATGGGAAGATTACATATTTCTCGTCGAATTTGCCTATAATAACAGCTACCAAGCGAGTATTGGTATGGCACCATTTGAGGCGTTGTATGGTCGGAAATGCCGTACACCGTTAGCTTGGGCAGAAGCAGGCGAATCGAAGCTGAATGGGAAAAAGGAAGTCGAAGAAGCTACTTCGCTCATACGCTCTATTCGGGAGAGGCTATTGATAGCCCAAGATCGTCAAGCAAAGTACTACAATGCCAAGCACCGGAACGTGGAGTTCGCGGTGGGTGATTGGGTATATTTGAAGATCAAACCCTTCAAAGGTGTGTCCAGGATTCGGCGTTTGAAAAAGCTAAGTCCGAGGTATCTTGGTCCGTTTGAGGTGGTGGAGCGAGTTGGGGAAGCTGCTTATCGACTAGCACTTTCAGCGGACTTGGGTGGATTACATGATGTGTTTCACATCTCAGTCCTTCGTAAGGCGGTAAAGGATCCAGCTCAAGTCGTGGAGGCTGATCGGGTACTGGTCGAGTATGGGCTAACGACGAGGGTTAGACCCATTTGGATCGAGGATCGAGCCGAAAAACAGTTGCGGAACAAAGTGATCGGGATGGTCAAGGTCCGTTGGGACAATTGTGGCCGTGAAGAGCTAACATGAGAGCGAGAGCAGACCATGCGAGCTGAGTTTCCCGAGTTATTTGTATAAACTGTCGACCGTGTACTTTTTGTTATAACAGAGTTATAGCTGCTGAGTTTTCTTTCCTTACCGTGCAAATTTCGGGACGAAATTTTGATAAGGGGGGGAGGGTTGTAACACCCCAAAAAGGCCCCAAAAGACTCAACTTGAATTTTGAGTAGCAGGTCAGGTTACACGGCCTGGGACACGGGCGTGTCCCAGGGCGTGTCGGGTGACACGGCCTGGGACACGGGCGTGTCCCAGGGCGTGTTCTATTTATTTTGCAAAATTGGCCTATTCCGGGCAGAGCCGGACACGGCCTTGAACACGGCCGGGAACACGGGCGTGTCAGGCTGGACACGGGCGTGTCAGCTGCCGTGTTCCGACCCGTGTTCTGGTTGCAGCTCGATGGAGCAGGAGACACGGGCGTGTCCCAGGTTTGACACGGGCGTGTCAGGTCCGACACGGGCGTGTCGTTGACCCGTGTTGTGCAGTCGGTTCAAGCTGTGTGCACCGTTTAAGGGGTACACGGCCTGTGACACGGGCGTGTCACAGGCCGTGTCGGCCAAAAAGTGAAATTCTGGGGAAATCTTGGCCGTTCAGTTTCCTCTCTTTTGATCCAAAGGCTCAGGTGGTTTCTTGGGCTGGATAAGTCGTGAGAAGAGGATGAAGATTCATTCTTCATTATTCTTAAGGAAGAGAGAAAGAGAGGAAGAAGGAGGAGGAGACCAAGCCACCGGCGGAGCTCCCGTGGTTCGATTCGTGATCCGAAGCCGGCGTTGTGACGGCAAGGCTGCTGCGGTTCTTTCTCACCGGCTAGTTTTCGATGGCACCGAAGAGATCGACAAGGGTAACGATCTCCCTCCTTGGACATGTGAAGTCCTTCTTTTCTGCATTGCATAGGGAAAGCCCTTCCCCGCGAGTGTGCGGTGGGTTGTGGTGTCCCTTGGGGTAGATATGTGAAGTCCCCCTTGTTAGAGGCCGGAATTGGAGTACGGCTCTAGGCATGCTGTGTGAAACCCATCTGGATGTACTCTGGATTGGTGATGCTTGTTTGCATATCGGAGAAGGCTCCGTGATAATGGCTTGTGATGCCTTGTTCCTACCTGTTGCTTGGTGCGGCAGGAAGTACTGGACGATGTCCAGGAAATGAAGAGGGTTGGCGGCAACTCTTGTGGCCGTGCGTTGCCACTTTGTGAGTAGTTGAGCCGTTGGGCTGCAACTCGTTGAAAAGGCTGAGTGCCGAACAGGAAAGGTGAAACCGACCCGCGCCTATAAAATGCCATGGATACTTCCGTATTCGAGGTGGCTCGGCGACTTGAGCAACGGGGGGTGGCTGATCCGTACCTGCGTTAGGTCCGTCCGACTTGGAAGCCTGGTATAGGTTTTGTTGGAGCGCCTAATGAGAGTCTTAGGCCCGCGCGCCGGAAAGACTAGAAATGCTCAAATACCGTGTAGACGGTGGTGTTGACCCTGGTATTCCGGTACACCGAAAATGTGCCCTGAGTGCACGGACTGTCGGGCCGGGCGGCCGATGGTTGTGATGGCTTGAATGTGCCTGCGCGCACATAGTTGCTATTGATGATGCCATGCTTGCAGGGAAAGAATGCTCATGCCCCAAGAAAGGGGTAGGATTGTTATAATTGGGTCAGCTGAAAGCTGACCGTTGCATTGTTTGCCACCGGTTGGGTGGAATTGTTCCCGTGCAGGTGCTGGAGAGCCAAGTGGTAAGTGATGGGCGGGAGAGCCCTACTGCTGTTGCTGCTGCTGCTGCGGCTAGCCTGGAAGGCTAAGCGAATGGCTTTGTTTGTTTTCTCTTTTTACTCATGTATGGCCGGCTTGCGCGCCGAGGTTTGTAAAACATGATGTATGTTCAGAGGAACTGTAAGGCCTTAAGGCCAAACTCTTGTGGTTGTGTACATTCCATGGTATATATATAAATGTGGTTTTATATATTGGACATTCCGGTTAAGAGTTCAAAGTTGTAACTTAAAGCTTCCGCTAGAATGCTCTGAGTTAGGATTCGTGTTTGGTTTGGTACTCTCCTGTGACCTCACCGTCTGTTTGTGGCATATAGTGTGGGGCCCCGGCCGGACCTTCTACTATACGTCATCGAACGGATGGGGTCGTTACATTTTGGTATCAGATTTTCGTCGGTCTTCCTCTTTCGAATTCGTGGTCGAATTCTTTTGTGGGGTGGCGAGCACGTGTTTGTGCGACCTGCTGTAACGCTAATGAACTCTGGAATGTCCAGTAAGGAATGTACAAAATCTTGTTTGAGGAATCTGCGCGTTCCTTTTTGTGTTGTTTTGCTTGCATACGTTCGCTAATGTGTGTCTTGTCCACCTATAGGTGACACGTAGTGGTGCTGGGCAGTCTGAGCCCCAGCGTTCTGATGAGAGTGCGGCACCAGCTGAGGTGCCAACACCTCCTCCATCTGCGGAAACTGTTCGTTTAGTTGCTGAGGCGCTCTTTGCCATGATTCAGCCGACCGGGCAAGCGCAGCCGGCGGTAGTGCCAGTTCGTGTTGATGTAAGACCCGAGCCGGTTGAGGCTGTAGATCCACGAGCAGCTGACCGACAGTTGAAGCAATTCATGAGCTTCAGTCCTCCGACGTTTGCGGGAATGGGATCCCCAACGCAGGCGGAAGATTGGTTATCGCGTGTCAAGAGGATAATGACAGCGATTAGGGCGGAGGAAACTCTCAAGGTCACCTTAGCCACCTTCATGCTTGAAGGGGAGGCGCGGTTGTGGTGGGACGAGGTTGAGCTGCACCACTTGGCGGGCAGGCAATTAACACAAGTGTCGATTGAGGAGTTCTCTTGGATCTTTCTGGCGAAACATGTCCCAGCGGCGCAACGTATTGCTATGGAAAATGAGTTCCAACGGTTAAAGCAAGGGGATGATAGTGTGGATATCTACTTGCACGAGTTTACCAGGTTGGGACGATATGCGGGAACAATCTTCGCGGATGACCAAAGGAAAACGAATCGGTTCTATGAAGGATTGCGGGATGAGTTACGATTCCTGCTTTCGAGTTCTGTGAGCCAAGGGTTTCAGGCGTTGGTTGATACTGCGTGCGCGTTGGAAAAGGACATGAGGCGAGTGCAAGGGAATAAGGGCTTGGTGGTGTCTAAGCCAGAGTTTCAAGCACCTCGCCCAGGCAAGTCGTTTTACCAGAAGAAAGGGGGCAAGAGGTCCAAGCCATCTGGGCAAGTAACTACGACCGTTGTGTCGGGAGCGACATCAAGGCCGGATGCTCGTACGTGCTATAACTGTGGCCGGGTGGGGCATATTGCTCGTGACTGTCGAGTTGTGCAGCCCAAAGGGGAAAAGAAGACGGGTGCGTCATATGCTGAGAAGGGCAAAGCGGTGGTGGATTCCTCTGCTTCCCAGGCGCAGCCCCGAATCTATCAACTTGGCCAACAGGAAGCAATTAAGCAAAGTGACGTCGTCACAGGTACGAGTTGATTTAGTTTACTTGCTGTGCTTTTGGTTTTGGTTTTGTTTAGCTTGTGCATGTGTGTGTGTGCTGCAGGCTTTGTCCTGATTCGGAATAACTTAGCGAGAGCCCTGTTTGATACGGGTGCTTCGCATTCTTTTCTGTCTGAGGATTTCGTATCTCGCATTGGGGTACCGAGTCATGTGACGGTAGATAGTACAAGGGTGCTATTGCCGAATGGCTGTGTGATGCTTGCGGATAGGGCTTGCGATGTGGATGTGCAAATAGGAAGTCGGGATTTCGGTTTGAGTGCAGCTGTGCTACCGTTATCGGAGTTTGATGTGATCTTTGGTATGGACTGGCTCTCGGAGCAGCGTGCCTTTATTGATTGCAACTCCAAAGAGATTACACTGGGCCAGAATACCGGGCTTGTGACGAAGTTCGCTGGGATGCGAGGAGTTGGCGGAACGTTGTTGTCTGCACTCCAAGTCGTCAATGCTGTGCGGAAGGGCGCGGAGTTATTCTTCACGCTAATTCAGGCTGTTGAGCCAAAGGCCAGTGTCGGTGAAGTGCCAGTTGTGTCAGAGTTTGCCGATGTGTTTCCTAAAGATCTTCCTGGGTTACCACCCCAGCGGGAGATTGACTTCTCTATTGAGTTGGTGCCAGGTGCGAAACCTGTGGCCCGCTCTCCATATCGCGTCGCGCCAAAGGAGATGGCTGAGTTGAAAGTCCAACTGCAAGAGTTGTTGGAGCAGGGTTATATACGCCCAAGTATGTCACCTTGGAGCGCGCCTGTTCTCTTTGTGAAAAAGAAAGATGGTAGCTTACGGTTGTGTATTGACTACCGCGAGTTGAATAAGCTGACGGAGAAAAACAAATATCCGATTCCGAGGATTGATGACCTCTTTGATCAGCTGGCGGGATCAACGGTCTATTCCAAGTTGGATCTGAAATCGGGATATTATCAGCTAAGGATTCGGGAAGGTGACATTCCCAAGACGGCGTTTGGAACACGCTACGGTCATTATGAGTTCACGGTAATGCCGTTTGGCCTATGTAATGCGCCTTCGGTATTTATGGACCTAATGCATCGAACGTTCCGAGAGTACTTGGATTTGTTTGTTATTGTGTTTATCGATGACATCTTAGTATACTCTCAGTCGGAAGAGGATCACGCAAACCATTTGCGGTTGGTCTTGCATACCCTGCGGAGGAATAAACTTTTTGCCAAGTTCTCAAAGTGCGAGTTCTGGCTCTCTTCAGTAGCCTTTTTAGGCCATGTGGTAAGCGGAGAGGGTATCGCGGTGGATCCGTTGAAGATAAGTGCCATCCGAGATTGGCCAGTGATGTCTTCAGTGGCCGAGGTCAGGAGCTTCCTTGGACTTGCGGGCTACTATAGACGGTTTGTGGAAAACTTCTCACGGATTGCTTTACCTCTCACCACGCTGACGAGAAAAGATCAAAAGTTCATTTGGACGCCGGAGTGCGCGCGAGCTTTTGAAGACTTGAAGAGTCGTTTGACCACGGCGCCTGTGTTAACATCGCCATGTGGTACCGATGGGTATGAGATCTATAGTGATGCATCTGGGAGCGGCTTAGGCTGCGTTCTTCTGCAGTTTGGGAAAGTGATTGCTTATGGCTCGCGTCAGTTGAAAGTGCATGAGCGGAATTATCCCGTCCATGATTTGGAGTTGGCGGCGGTAATCTTTGCGCTCAAGTTATGGCGGCACTATCTATATGGCGTCAAAGTGGATATCTATACAGATCACAAGAGCCTAAAGTATTTGTTGGATCAGAAGGATTTGAATATGCGACAACGAAGATGGATGGAGTTCCTCGGGGACTACACCTTCGAGATTCACTATACTCCCGGGAAGGGAAATGTGGTCGCTGATGCTTTGAGTCGGAAGACTCCGGTACGGGCAAGCTGGTTGCAGAGGCATGATCAGCGTTTGATCCAAGAATTGGAGGCAATGGAGATATCGTGTGTTGACAAGGGTGCGTCAACCGATGCGTGCTTGAACTGGACGGAGGTGCAGTATGACCTTACGGACAGAATTCGGCGAGCAACGGAGCTTGATGAAAGTCTCCAGCGCTATGCTAAAGATGGGCCGGATGATCAATTCTCTTGGGATAACGGGTTGTTACGGAGAAATGGTCGAGTATGCGTCCCAAGTATGGGTAAACTGAGGGACGAGTTGATGTACGAAGCTCACTTTGCAAAGTACTCAGTTCACCCAGGGAGCACAAAGATGTACAGGGACATGAAAAAGCTGTTCTGGTGGCCCGGACTAAAGAAAGATGTGGCTCGTTATGTGGCGAAATGCAACACCTGTGCGTTGGTGAAAGCAGAATGCCAGAAGCCTGGCGGTTTTCTGAAGTCGTTACCTATTCCGGAGTGGAAGTTCGATGATATTTCGATGGATTTCGTGCACGGGTTGCCGAGATCTCAACGCGGTCATGATTCCATCTGGGTGATTGTGGACCGGTTGACGAAAGTGGCGCACTTCCTTCCAAACAGAAGAGACGATTCAGTGGAAACCTTGGCCAAGCTGTATGTGGAGCAGGTTGTTCGACTGCACGGTGTTCCCCGGAGCATCGTTAGTGACCGTGATGGGCGGTTCACATCGAATGATTGGCGGCTTGTTCATCAAATGTTGGGTACAAAATTGGCGTTTAGTACGGCCTTTCATCCCCAAACGGATGGCCAGACTGAACGAACCAACAGGACGATGGAGGACATGCTCCGCATGTGCGCCCTAGACTTTGGTAAGAGATGGGAAGATTACATATTTCTCGTCGAATTTGCCTATAATAACAGCTACCAAGCGAGTATTGGTATGGCACCATTTGAGGCGTTGTATGGTCGGAAATGCCGTACACCGTTAGCTTGGGCAGAAGCAGGCGAATCGAAGCTGAATGGGAAAAAGGAAGTCGAAGAAGCTACTTCGCTCATACGCTCTATTCGGGAGAGGCTATTGATAGCCCAAGATCGTCAAGCAAAGTACTACAATGCCAAGCACCGGAACGTGGAGTTCGCGGTGGGTGATTGGGTATATTTGAAGATCAAACCCTTCAAAGGTGTGTCCAGGATTCGGCGTTTGAAAAAGCTAAGTCCGAGGTATCTTGGTCCGTTTGAGGTGGTGGAGCGAGTTGGGGAAGCTGCTTATCGACTAGCACTTTCAGCGGACTTGGGTGGATTACATGATGTGTTTCACATCTCAGTCCTTCGTAAGGCGGTAAAGGATCCAGCTCAAGTCGTGGAGGCTGATCGGGTACCGGTCGAGTATGGGCTAACGACGAGGGTTAGACCCATTCGGATCGAGGATCGAGCCGAAAAACAGTTGCGGAACAAAGTGATCGGGATGGTCAAGGTCCGTTGGGACAATTGTGGCCGTGAAGAGCTAACATGAGAGCGAGAGCAGACCATGCGAGCTGAGTTTCCCGAGTTATTTGTATAAACTGTCGACCGTGTACTTTTTGTTATAACAGAGTTATAGCTGCTGAGTTTTCTTTCCTTACCGTGCAAATTTCGGGACGAAATTTTGATAAGGGGGGGAGGGTTGTAACACCCCAAAAAGGCCCCAAAAGACTCAACTTGAATTTTGAGTAGCAGGTCAGGTTACACGGCCTGGGACACGGGCGTGTCCCAGGGCGTGTCGGGTGACACGGCCTGGGACACGGGCGTGTCCCAGGGCGTGTTCTATTTATTTTGCAAAATTGGCCTATTCCGGGCAGAGCCGGACACGGCCTTGAACACGGCCGGGAACACGGGCGTGTCAGGCTGGACACGGGCGTGTCAGCTGCCGTGTTCCGACCCGTGTTCTGGTTGCAGCTCGATGGAGCAGGAGACACGGGCGTGTCCCAGGTTTGACACGGGCGTGTCAGGTCCGACACGGGCGTGTCGTTGACCCGTGTTGTGCAGTCGGTTCAAGCTGTGTGCACCGTTTAAGGGTACACGGCCTGTGACACGGGCGTGTCACAGGCCGTGTCGGCCAAAAAGTGAAATTCTGGGGAAATCTTGGCCGTTCAGTTTCCTCTCTTTTGATCCAAAGGCTCAGGTGGTTTCTTGGGCTGGATAAGTCGTGAGAAGAGGATGAAGATTCATTCTTCATTATTCTTAAGGAAGAGAGAAAGAGAGGAAGAAGGAGGAGGAGACCAAGCCACCGGCGGAGCTCCCGTGGTTCGATTCGTGATCCGAAGCCGGCGTTGTGACGGCAAGGCTGCTGCGGTTCTTTCTCACCGGCTAGTTTTCGATGGCACCGAAGAGATCGACAAGGGTAACGATCTCCCTCCTTGGACATGTGAAGTCCTTCTTTTCTGCATTGCATAGGGAAAGCCCTTCCCCGCGAGTGTGCGGTGGGTTGTGGTGTCCCTTGGGGTAGATATGTGAAGTCCCCCTTGTTAGAGGCCGGAATTGGAGTACGGCTCTAGGCATGCTGTGTGAAACCCATCTGGATGTACTCTGGATTGGTGATGCTTGTTTGCATATCGGAGAAGGCTCCGTGATAATGGCTTGTGATGCCTTGTTCCTACCTGTTGCTTGGTGCGGCAGGAAGTACTGGACGATGTCCAGGAAATGAAGAGGGTTGGCGGCAACTCTTGTGGCCGTGCGTTGCCACTTTGTGAGTAGTTGAGCCGTTGGGCTGCAACTCGTTGAAAAGGCTGAGTGCCGAACAGGAAAGGTGAAACCGACCCGCGCCTATAAAATGCCATGGATACTTCCGTATTCGAGGTGGCTCGGCGACTTGAGCAACGGGGGGTGGCTGATCCGTACCTGCGTTAGGTCCGTCCGACTTAGAAGCCTGGTATAGGTTTTGTTGGAGCGCCTAATGAGAGTCTTAGGCCCGCGCGCCGGAAAGACTAGAAATGCTCAAATACCGTGTAGACGGTGGTGTTGACCCTGGTATTCCGGTACACCGAAAATGTGCCCCGAGTGCACGGACTGTCGGGCCGGGCGGCCGATGGTTGTGATGGCTTGAATGTGCCTGCGCGCACATAGTTGCTATTGATGATGCCATGCTTGCAGGGAAAGAATGCTCATGCCCCAAGAAAGGGGTAGGATTGTTATAATTGGGTCAGCTGAAAGCTGACCGTTGCATTGTTTGCCACCGGTTGGGTGGAATTGTTCCCGTGCAGGTGCTGGAGAGCCAAGTGGTAAGTGATGGGCGGGAGAGCCCTACTGCTGTTGCTGCTGCTGCTGCGGCTAGCCTGGAAGGCTAAGCGAATGGCTTTGTTTGTTTTCTCTTTTTACTCATGTATGGCCGGCCTGCGCGCCGAGGTTTGTAAAACATGATGTATGTTCAGAGGAACTGTAAGGCCTTAAGGCCAAACTCTTGTGGTTGTGTACATTCCATGGTATATATATAAATGTGGTTTTATATATTGGACATTCCGGTTAAGAGTTCAAAGTTGTAACTTAAAGCTTCCGCTAGAATGCTCTGAGTTAGGATTCGTGTTTGGTTTGGTACTCTCTTGTGACCTCACCGTCTGTTTGTGGCATATAGTGTGGGGCCCCGGCCGGACCTTCTACTATACGTCATCGAACGGATGGGGTCGTTACAGGTCGCCCCCTAGCGGGCGACCTGGGCGGACTCCGGGGGGAGTCCGCCCGGCAGGCGGGAGGTCGCCCCTAGCGGGCGACCTGCCGAGGTCGCCCCCTAGCGGGCGACCTGCCGAGGTCGCCCCCTAGCGGGCGACCTGGGCGGACTCCTGGGGGAGTCCGCCCGGCAAGCGGGGGCCGCCCCTGGCGGGCGGCCCGCGGAGGTTGCCCCCTAGCGGGCGACCTGGGCGGACTCCGGGGGAGTCCGCCCGGAAGGCGGGAGGTCGCCCCTGGCGGACGACCTGCCGAGGTCTCCCCCTAGCTGGCGACCTGGGCGGACTCCTGGGGGAGTCCGCCCGGCTGGCGGAGGCCGCCCCCTAGCGGGCGGTTAATCGGAGCATCCGACCTTGAGCGACTTCAGACTCGGCAGTCCGTCATGCGCGGACACGGTGGACATCAGGGGTAGCCTGCTCCTTGCAGATGGGAACCTGTAAGAGAAAACCAGAAACAATAGGCACATTGGAGAGGATTGCCGATTTTGGGGTTAACAATTTGGAGGACACATTCCAAGGAATTTTGTTGCGGGACTCCCAACACATAACTTATGAAAGTGTCTTTGTTGTGCTGAACAGATTCTTGAAGACAATGCATTTTGTATCATGCATACTCCTTCACATGATATTCCTTGCTAAGGGACTGATGTGGAACCAAAAGCCTTGCGCAATCACAAATTCTCAACAACAAAACTAACAAATTTGAAGGCCATGAGCTAATAGAGAGCTGATCAGACTATTTTAAAACCATTCGAAGTTATTTCAAGCCTCTAATCAACATTTTAATTACATTTATTAAGCAATCACATTTTTTATAGGACGTTGTTATAGACAAATCATGATTGAATATTAGCAAACCTTAATTATTAGCAAATCATCATTTTTACAAACTTTTATTAAAAAATATTATTGTTATTAACAAACCATGCAAAGAATCTAAGCAATTCTACTACAAATATGACTTATTAAAATTGATGTTTTTTTGACATTTTTTTGTAACAAAATATTACAAAACATGAGTAAACAGAAAAAAACACTCCATAATATGATTAAAAATACACTAGAGAGCAACTATCGAGTCCTTGATTCCACTGGAAATCGTTTACTATATAAACTAAAATGGCTATATGAACTAGAAATCAAAAAATCGCAACTCTAGCTAGTAACAAATCACAACTCCAGAAACTGTTAAATTTTCTGAAATTTTCTTTAAACGTTAAATTTTCTTAAATGAGGAAATCACAAATCCAATTACTGCATGAAGGACGAAAATAGGGTCGCAAGAAAGAAAGAGGAAGCATCGGTTGCGATAAAGAGAGGGCATTGGTCGATCTCAGCATGAGGATTCAGAAGTCGTGAGAAGGAAGAAGTCGCTAGGAGGAAAAAATGAACCTAAATTCATCGAACCGCATTTTTTTTAATTTGCCTATAGCCAAAAATAATTTGCCTTTAACAACACCCTCTTAAACACGAAATAGTGTAAATAGGAAATATTATGGGTTAACTTTTTAAAATAGAATTTTTAGAAAATAAAAAATATTTTATAAAAAATAATTATAAAATATTAATTAGAAATTTTGGATCTTATTCATGCATAAAAATATTTTTTAAAAAATATCAAGCTGGACATTAGGCTTTGTTAAAATCCGATCAAACATCAAGTTTTATTACCAATTCCGATCAAACATCACGTTTTATTACCAATTCAATAGAAGATCAGATGTACAAAATTTCACCCACACCGGTCTCATTTACGCTTGTTATTCTTACGTAAAAATTTCTCCTTTTTATAAGGTCCATAATTTTTCATTGAACAGTCATCTTCTCTGTTTAATAGTCACAAAAGAACCTTCAAATAAATAGTCACAAAATAAAGAACCTTCAAAAACATGAGAAAAGTAGTGGCGCACGTGTATAAGATACGTGTCCAAATAATATTCGTGCTCTTGCGCGGTCTAAATTAGCAACACGAGAAGGACAAACAAATCAAACTACCAGCCGTAAATCTAGAACAAAGCCTGCACCTCTTCCAAAGGAATTGGAACAAGCAATAATAATACAGGAAAGCAATTCAAACTCAACAACTATTTTCTCTGGCTGAAAAGAATTACGACCGACCATATTAATCACTCAATACGCTAAAAGAGCGATTATTGTACAAATTCTTCTACAAAAATAAATACAATCCAAAAGCTTGCTAAATATCTACAGTAACTAGAGAATGGAAGGCCCAACAAAACCAGAAAAATGAACATCTAAGCTGTCTGAAATTTGACTCCTTTTCTACTGCTTGGCCTGCACAAGAATTACAATAATAAACAAATATGAGAGATTTATATCTCAAAAGTGTACCAAATCCGAGCTTAGAAGTTAAAATAGTCACCTGCGAGTAGAGGAAGGTCCCAAAAATGGCGATGGCGGCGCCGAGTGCGTTGATTGGCTGGACGGGAGTGTGGAAGATGATGATGGAGGAAACGATCACTGAAATGCGCTTCATCGTGTTTCCAACACTAAATGTCAACGGCGAAATTTCATCCAAGGACATGTAGGAGACCTGATTGTACAAGTGGTAGAACACACTCTGTGCTATCACCCACCTACAAATTTTCAACTTTTTTTTTAGAATGAAGCATATAATAGAGACAAAGATTGGCCTTTTTGTCTACTATAGATAATTTCAGAGCACTACTATCAAGTATAACAAGCTCTAGACGGCAAAGACGGATCCAGAAAATTAATAATGAGGTGCACAAATTGATAATGGGGGTGCACATAAATTTTTTTTTAAACGCGTCATTGAGTTCTAAATATTTTAACATGGGAAGCCAGACATCCAATTCCTTCAAAAAAAAATTGAAGCGTTCAATCTTATCGGATCCGTTTTTCCATCATCTAGCTACCGTTTTTGACGTATAAGTAGTCAAAATTCATTGCCTCGACGAGAGGAATCCAATACACTAACCATTTTGAAAAAATAATGGGATGCCAGTGTCCCTCAGGCCCCCCATCTAGATCCGCCCCTACTAGACGGAATTAAAGCTTCGGAATTGAAATTGGAGATAACAGAGAGCTCAAATAAGGGGGTTTAAGAAGAGTTGGGAACAATTTGATCTATGAGAAAATATTAGTACCAGACAAAGTTGGGGCCAATCTGTGACACAGCATTCTGCCAGCCAGCAGCCCATACTTGAGGCCCCTCCATAGCAATCGCAAATGGAGTTAGAATGAGCAAAGACATTAAAGACAAGCATGCATAATAATTCATCCCACTGACTGATTTCCCCTTCATCCCCTTCTTTGAGAATATGTTTCTGAATACAAATGCAAGATTTGAAAGCATAGCGCCCATGAATCCTGCAATTATAACAAACAAGCATACGCTTACTTGTTAAGGAACTGATTCCAAAAGGAAATGCTCGGCAAAGTAATTCTTCTGTTTCTACTTACCTGTCATGTTGAAGTTGAGCTCGGTGACAGCAGTGAGAGCGCAGCCGCCGATGATCGGCAACAGCGATAAGTAAACAGGGAGAGGGAAAGTTTCCCCCAAGAGAAACCTCGATACCAGCACGGTGAAAGCCGGCTCCCCGCTCTTAATTATATGAGTGAACGACACAGCCACCTTCGACATGCTAACCGTCGCCGCCACGTGACCGATGGTGTGTGCCAGCGCAACCTAATCCGATAAGACAAGCATCAGATTACAATACCGTAACGATGGAAGGTTGACACTTTGCACTCTCCAATATTGGCTGTCAAAATGAGTATTTTTAGCGCTACTCTTGAATGTTGGTTGGGGCTGTAAAATGCCAAAAAAACTTAATTGGAGAGTACAAAATGACAGATTTCAAAAATTCAGGGTCCAAAGTGCCGAAATCCCATATTTTGGAGGTGCAAAATGCCAAAAGCCCCTCTAAACGATCCTGCTAGAGCTAATTAATTATTTTTGAAGAATTGGCCAAGGGTTTGAGGTAGAAGAAGATGAACAGGAAAAGAGAAGAGAGAGAAAATAGAAGAAAAATGGCCTAGAGAGAGAGAGAGAGAGAGAGAGAAGAAAGTGAGACAGGGAAAGGAGACGGACAGGAAGCTTTATGAATATATTCCATATCCTTTATCACAGCAAACCCTAAACCAAAACCATCAAAATCGATATCAGTTTACCGGCGCGAGGAAGGTCCCAAAAAAGCCCTAATTCCTAAAACCCTACCAAAACCATCAAAATCCAATGCCAACTTACCGGCGCGAGGGCCTTCCAGAAATCAATATCAGTTTTGGGCGGCTCGGCAACACGCGAAGCCCAGGAAATCAGCATCATCAGCGATCCGGCGGCGAGAGAGAGGGTGGATGTCAGCCATGGGAAAGGGAAGGCGATGAGTACTTTCTTGTTGTAAATGTTGAAAACCACATTCAACGCCCACCATGTAGCGAAGTAGATCCCGATCTTAAGCTTCTGCGCCGCCGCTGAGCGGGATTCCTCTGAGATCTGAATCAAATCCGCCTTTTCCGCCTCGTAGGCCTTGGCCGGCGCCCATAATCTGACGGCGACCGGCTCGATAGGGGCGAGGTATAGAGGTTTCCGGAAGGAGAAAGAGGAATTTGGGGTATTGGGAGATGTGGAGGCGAGGATGACGGAAGGGCGGTGCCGGGGCGGCGTGGCCGGCAGCCGGGTAATAGTAGTGCCGGAGAGGGTGGCTGAGAAGTGATTTGCAGTGCAGATCATGACGAGAATGGGTAATGGCGACCGGGAAATGCAGTTAGAAACGACGGCGAGCACGACAGAGAGATGGAAGTCGGATTCGTGCTTTAAGTATTATACAAGCAGCAGAGGCAAGGGCTGGGTATTTATAGAGAGCGCAACTTGAGCCGGAATAAATGTAGAAGCAGCTTGCGTGATTCGGGGCAGGTGCGGAAAATTTTGCTGGTGATCCAAAAATTGCTAGAACTCTAGAAGTGTTTGACAGGTATAAATTTTGGGTGAGCGTGGCTGACGGTGAGCGGTGTGATCAGAGCTCTAGACTCGCACATCAAATCGGATGCATGATTTTTGCTGTGCAAGCCTAGGGCCCTGATCTCACGCTCATCGTGAGCCGCGTCCACCCAAAAATTGCTCGTTAGAGTCGACAAACGGTTCCTAAAGAGAGTTTGCTTGGTTGGCAGCAGAATAATTTGGCGAAAAATTATAGGCTATTGTTAAAAAAAACACACGCACACGTCATTTTGGTTTGCGTAACCATAATTCAAAACTTAAAACTTTAAATCCTCGAGTGGGGAACAAGGTGGTCAGTGGGATTGATCAAAGTCAACCCCACTCGCCCCTTGACCGAACCGCCCAAACCATTGCCCGCGAACCGCGTGCGACAAATCGCCGCACTATCGATCGGCCACCCGCCGCACCACCGCTGGCGGACACCCGCTGCCGCACGGCTCCATGATCGCGCGGAACCATGGCCGCTCGGACCCTTTGTCGCGTGGTTGCACGGCTTCGCGCCTCGCGCGCACGGCCACAAGGAAAAGGGGTCGACCGCCAGCCCGGGCGACAAATGGTCGTGCGAATGGTCGCTCGCCCGACCGGCCTCCGAAGCCGCGCCCCTGGCCTGCTCCTTCAGGGCGGCCTGACCACCAAACACCTTAGGGCGCGCGGCCAGTCGCTCCGCCGGCCCCTCCACTGACCGGCCCTCTCCGGGCGGGACCCGTCGCCAACCGTCGGTCGGTCCCTCGGTCATCTTCTAGCCGCCATTCCACCGCCACATAAGCACCTCAACATAATTTCCCATTATGGGGTACACAACCAAATCCCATAATGGGTGTGCATGTAGCCAATTTCCTAAATACACGTGTTATAAAATATAAGATAACAGGTGTGCGCATATCACATAAATTGATTACAGTGTGTGGATAATCGCATAACTACCGTAACCACCATATATTTTCAAGAATGTCACCCTCAAAAACTATTAAAGGGGCCTCAGGCCCTCCTTTCATCCCATCTGGCCTCCTACACACCAAAGAGATTGCAAAGAATCCTTCAAAGGTCTCCTTATGCATTTGAAGGAATCCTTGAAGATCTTTGAAGACCTTCGATGATCCTTTGAAGATCTCCTAGCGGTCTTCAAGGACCCCCTTGGGGATTTCTCCATACACATTGCGCTCGCGCACATTTCACTCCCTTGCACAGTTCAGCTAGTGTACATTGCACTCTACGTGCTCCGCGCCCAGCTCAATGAAACAAGAACGTCGATTCAGCCTCCTCTGCTTGTAACCGAGACAAGCCACAGACGCCAGATCATTCCTAGTGCACTCCTCCAGACTCCGAGCAACAATTGAAGGCTCTAGAACGGCCAAAGCACAAAGCACCAAAGTACAACTTAGAAACTACATAGCTCTACAAGCGACGACTTGTTACCCTTAGAGCCTTATCTCCTTCTTCTCCCACCCCCTACAAATGTAACGAGAGGCAGCCTATGACCCTGAGTTCTCTACAATGTTCTATAACAACGCCAAAGAATATTTGAAGTTCGGTCGACATAGTCCCGACCACGTGATTTTTTACCCCTTTCCAGGATTTTCCACATTAAAAATATTCGCTTGCTAGCCACCTCATTCAACCTTTATTGTTTGTACACTCGAACGCTTCCGAGCTAAGACGGTTCGATTTTAGACTGGTTTACTAGAACATTGAGTTGACCCGCAATAGTTTTGCGCCGTCTATAGGAATGTGTTCCCAGATCTCTGCAAAGGCTCTTGAAGACAGTACTTGCTGAATAGTAGTACTCGTGACTAACAACAATGAATAATGCAAGGGCTCAAGCACCCAACGAGAATTTCTCTAAGGAGCATGCTGATCAAGCCATCAACGCGTCTGTCAACAACACACCACTTCTCGAAGAAGTTGTTGTCACGTTAACTACATCGCTAGAAGAACACATCTTTCAGATGGAGGATCGCTTGCATCAGGTGCTCTCCTTGCTAAGGGATTTAACAGCCTCACACTCCACTTCCACACTAGACAGTAAATCTATGCCAGATATGGGTTGTACACGGCACAAAGCAGATAAAAAGATCTAAAAGCTCCACCAAAGCCAAATTGCCCAACATCGTGAAATCTGACAGAAGGTTCACACCTAAAAACCGTGTCAACAACAAGGCAAAAGATGAAAAAGAGAGCAAGAGCCGCCACCGCCACCGCCACCCAGAAAGGGCGATGGACATCACGTCGACACCCGTCGACTTGGGGGGCATCACCAACATCAGAGCTTCACCCCGCTTAATGCCACTCGGGGAGAATTTTGGCTTGCCATCAGCGGTCACCCCGCTCTTGGAAGGCCTAGGCAACTCACGCCAAATTGAGAAGATCAATCCAAGTAATGCAGTTATCATCAAGGTCGCAGACATGTCACGATAAAACGCAAGCTCTTAAAAGAAGAAATTGAATGGTTCATACGTCTGGGATTTGTTTGCAAGCATCAGTAAACTCAAACACATGGACAACATGCCTTAAATATGCCCACACAGAATGAAGACTCACGCAGTGCCGTGAATGAGCCAAGCCTCTTCAAAGAACACGCCCCCACACCATTGCCTGCTGAGCATCAGCACAACTATCAGGTAACCTCCCACTGAGATAAATCAGACCCTCGTTGAAGACAAAGTGACAGTCAACGTGTTATTTGAGTCAGTGTTACTACAGCTCAAACTGGCAGGCAGACACATCAAACTGGCAGGCAGACACATCAAACTGGTGGGCCTCCAATAACCCATCTTAGCCAGTGGGTGTTGTGATGGGTTGGGCTGGCATAGGCTGCAACCCATGATGGGGCCCTGAGACAAAATCAATGTTGGTGCGCCAGGCTGTGGTCAGGATCCTCACATAAAAGTGCAACTCAATTACTAATGAGATGTAAAAGAACTCCATAGTTATGCGTGCTCAGAAAAGAGTAGTACTTGGATGTGTGACCTCCTGAGAAGTCCCCACACAACCCGTTTAATTGGAGAATTTCCCTTATAAATGGAAGGTTGCGAACTCCAACAACCCGCCGTGGCCAGTGGGCGCGGAGAGAGGTTAGGGTGACATGGGTTGCATCCCATGATGTGGGCCTAGGAGGAAATCAGCGCTGGTGCATCGAACTGTGGTCATGTACAACCCCGTATCCAGCGAGTGGGCAAACAGGAGCCGATCCGGCCAGCTCAGACCGCCCCAGAGCCCCAGGCGAGTTCAGCGGAGCATGCCGAGCCCAGCATGCTGAGTACGGGCTCGACAATCGTCGGGCCAAGTTCGGAGTTCGTGGAGCCGAGCAGATCCGGCCAGGGGCGTGCTCGCTGGAACAAGGGGTGGGTGAGTACCAGCACGCCCGCGAGCAGGGGTTCCAGAGCCGACCCGCCCAGGCCCAAGGCGAGGCGAGCCAGGCCGTGTTATTGAGAGAGGCGAGGCGAGCCAGGTCGTGGCGTTGAGAGAGGCGAGCTCACTCAACGCCTTCTCCCGTGGCGTTGAGTTGGGCGAGCACCCTCACCGCCTTTCCCCTCGGCGTGGGGGGGAAGCTTTCCCACTCTTGTACTCGCCGCCCTAGCCTAATGGACGTTTTCTCAGGGCCAGCTCGCCCTTCAGCTGTGGTGTATTTTTACCATCTTACCCCCTTGGGACTGCCTAGAGTCCTCAAAAACAGTGAAGTTTGGATATTTGCAGACCGTCTTTTCCTATAAATAGGACCCAAGGGGTACCTCAGAAGACACGCTTTCTGGTGCCCGGTCTTCTAGCGCTTTCTGAGGTACCTTAGCTTCAGCACTTGGCTAAGGAGGGGAAGCGCTCTAAGATCTTCCGGGTGTGTGGTGGGACCTCCGTGCTGAAGCCTTGGGACTGTCCCCGGTCCCTCTCCCTTACCCTTTGGGCTTGTGAGGAGAGAAGTAAGTGTGCGACCACCCCTTCCGCAAGGGTCGGACTCCACAGGAACCGATTTTTCGGTTTCAACACTTTGGTGCGGTGAGCGTGGAGCGTGGTCAGCACAGAAAATCTTCCATAGGACTAATGGCAAGAGACGAGGGGCAAGGTTCAGGAAGGGGGGACTCGCCACTCCCTACCCCTCCCGCGATGGCGGGGATATCCGCGGAGCTCAGGGAGGAAGTGCTCGGGCTAGTCAGGGTCGCACTCGGCATGCGAGCCGAGAGTACGACGCCAGCGGTTCCCGTGGTCGCAGATCTAGCGTTAGGCAACGATGCGCCCCTCAGGCGCGCGGGGAAGGAGGTCGCGAGCGAGGGGGAGCGCGAGCCGAGGGGGCGAGTCCTCTTTCCGGGCTCGGCGGGCGAGTACCTGTTCGGCGAGACGGCGGGGAGGGAGTTCCCAACTCGCCCAGCCGAAGGAGGAAGTCCCTTCAGCGAGTTCGTTTCGTCAGCCCCAGTTCCAGAAGGATTCCGAGAGCCGGAGATGTCCTACTACTCAGGGAAGGGAGATCCGACCCAGCACGTCCAGTGGTTCGAAGACGTGGTGTCAATCCGACAGATGTCAGATGGTTTCAAGTGTAGGCTCTTCGCCATCACCCTCAGGGAGAAAGCAAGGGAGTGGTTTCATCAGCTCCCGGCCGGTTCCATCTACTGCTTCGAGGATTTGCGTCGAGGATTCATGTTGAGATTCACCACCTCAAAGAAGAGGAAGAGGGAGGTCGAGTCCCTGTTCCGTGTCAAGCAGAAAGTAGGGGAGACCCTGGGAAGTTACCTGGACAGGTTCCAGGAAGAACTGTCCCAGGTACAAGAGATGCCAGGGCACACTATGATGGTGGCCTTCACCCTGGGTCTCCAGCCCGGGTTCTTCGCCATGGAGTTAAAGAGGACGCCTCCGGTGTCTTTCGAAGCACTCTTGGAAAGGGCGGCAAGGGAGGCCGACATGGAGGCAGCACATCCAGAGTTCGCTCGGAGGTTGGCTAGGTGGGCCGTGGAGGAGGAGAAGCCAAGGGGAGGTCGGGCCCAGGAGGAGAGAAGGGTCGAGCCCCGACAGAGAGAACAGCAGCCGCAGCAGCATAGGTGGGGGGGTCAGGAGCCGAACAAACGATTGGGTTGGAGGCCGGAGTGGCAGGTTCAAGGGCCACGGAGGGGCTATCAGGGGGGAGACAACCGCCAAGGTGGGCGTGGCCAGTTTTACCTCCAGGGAGGAAGGCAGGGCCAGAGACCGCCTCTTCCCGACCAGGAGGAGGCCATGGCTATCGCCCTGGGGGGGCGAAGGAGAGGGCAACCGAGGAGGAGGAGGGAGGTCAGGATAGACCTACCCTATTGCGACTACCATCAAGAAGAGGGGCACACGACGGTCACATGTCCGGATTTCCTCGAGATGCGGGAGAACAGGGAGCAGCAGCGACAGCCGCGGAATCATCAGGAGGTGCGGATTGAGGAAGTCCGGCCTCAAGTGGAGGGGGATCGTTGCGAAGACCGGGCCGATGTGGGGACCCGAGGAGGGATCGGAGTGATCCATGGGGGGGTGGGAGTCGAGGCTTCCCGGAAAGCAAGCCTCCACACCATGTACCGAAGGAGCATCGGCTCCACATCTCAGACTCCACCCCCGGAAGAGAGGATCACCTTCTCAAGGGAGGATATGCCGGGCCACGATGACCCCTTCTGCGATGCACTAGTCATCCAGACAGCCATCAAAAATTTCACAGTCTCCCGGATCCTCATTGACAATGGGAGCTCTGTCAACATCATCTTCAAGAAGCCTTTCAATGCCATGCAGGTGGAAGCCAAGAGGGTGCTGGCCTCCGATGGGCCCCTCTTCGGTTTTTCGGGGGAAAGGAAAGAAGTAGAGGGGGCAGGAGGAGGCCGAGGGGATGGGGAGAAGGATGGAGGAGATGGAAGGGCAGGAGGCCGGAGAAGAAGGCAGGGAGGAAGGAGGAATGCAAGGGGAAGCACGCGAGGGGATACTCCCAGAAGGGTCAGTTGGGGCGATGATCCCAGGGGAAGGGGAGGTCCTTACGCCAAGAGGGGAGGACGTCGCAGAGTGGGAGGAGCAGTCCCGGTTGGAGGCCGCCGAGGAGGTCGTAGAGATGGAAGTCCTTACCCAGGATGGCAGGGTGGAGAAGGTCCGCATCAGCGGGGGGCTGACCCCGGAGGATCAGGGCAGGATGCTGGAGTGCATCCAAAAGAATGTGGATGTCTTCGCCTGGAGCGCAGCGGAGATGCCTGGGATTGATGCCGACATCGTCTGCCACCGCCTCAATCTACACCCGGAGGCTCGCCCCATCCAGCAGAAGAGAAGGTCCGTCACGGACAAACTGGCCGAACCCATCAGGGAGGAAGTCTCCAAGCTCCTTAAGGCCGGCTTCGTTTCCGAAATTCAATACCCCGGCTGGGTCTCAAATGTTGTAATTGTGAAAAAAGGGGACGGCCGGTGGAGGATGTGTGTAGATTTTTCACTACTTAATAAATCATGTCCTAAGGATTGTTACCCCTTGCCTAGAATCGACGCGCTGGTAGATTCAGCCGTTGGTTTTTCTGTAATGAGTTTTTTAGATGCTTTTTCAGGTTATCATCAAATCAGGATGCACCCTCCTGACATAAAGGATGTCTCGTTCATTACAGGAGATGGGTGCTACTGCTACAAGATGATGCCTTTTGGGTTAAAAAATGCAGGGGCTACATACCAGAAGATGATGGACCGTGTATTCCAGGGACAGAAGGGAAGGAACTTGGAAGTGTACGTGGACGACCTGATGGTAAAAAGCAGAGAGGTCGATTCTCACCTCCAGGATCTGGAGGAGACCTTTGACACTTTGCGCAGATACAAGATGAGGTTGAATCCTCTAAAGTGCATCTTCGGGGCGAGTAAAGGCAAATTTTTGGGTCATCTCCTCACCCCAGTCGGGGTCGAACCCAACCCTGACAAAGTCCGGGCAATTATGGAGTTGGGGCCACCTCGGGATGCGAAGGAGGTACAACGGCTGACAGGGAAGCTGGCGGGACTAAGCAGGTTCCTCTCCCGGGCCGGGGAGAGGTGTTCCCCCTTCTTCAAGACCTTAAGGGGAGGTCGGAAGTTTGAATGGACCCCGGAGTGCGAGGAGGCATTCCAGGCCTTGAAGAGGCAGATGACTCAGGCCCCCTTGCTCCAAGGGCCAAAAGAGGGGGAGGACTTGTTTTTGTATTTAGGGGTCGGGGCGGAGGCCGTAAGTTCTGTTTTAGTTCGGGAAGAGGGGAGAAAGCAGCTGCCCATCTACTATATGAGTAGGGTTCTGAGGAAGACGGAACTCCGCTACCCCATCTTTGAGAAGTTGGCCTTCGCCCTAATCATCTCGGCCCGGAGACTCAGGCCCTACTTCCAGGCGCACTCCATCCAGGTGGTAACTGACCACCCCCTCCGCAGCATCTTCGAGGGAGTGGAGCACTCAGGAAGACTCGCCAAGTGGTCGGTGGAGTTGAGCGAGTTTGACATCTCCTTTGTCCCCCGGCTCGCAATCAAGGCACAAGCAATGGCTGACTTCCTGGCTGACTATGTGGTTGAGGTGGCAGAGGATAAACTCACTCGCCCCATCCCTTGGAAGGTGATGGTGGATGGGGCTTCAGGGAAACACTCCTTGGGGGTTGGGGTCGTCTTGGAGAGCCCCCAAGGGACCCAGATCGAGCAAACGGTGGTGATACATTTCTCTATAACCAACAACAAGGCCGAGTACGAGGCGGTAATCGCAGGACTACGCCTGGCCAAGGAATTGGGGGTGCATGATGTGAAGGTCCTCACTGACTCTATGGTAGTGGCCTCCCAGATCAACGGGGAGTTCGAGGCAAGGGAGCCCACCCTACAAGGATATCTGGCAAAGGTTAAGGGAATCATCGGCGGGTTCCAGAACTTCTCCATTCAGCATGTGCCACGGGAGGAAAATGAACAAGTCGACCACCTCGCCAAGCGCGGCCCTCGGGTGGGGGGCACTATCACGGACCTCTTCCACCCATCCCTGGAAGAAGGAGAGTTGATGGAGATAGATCGGCGGTCCACATGGATGGACCCATTCACTACCTACCTGTCCACAGGAGAATACCCAGAAGGGATGGATAGGAAGAAGCTCAAGTACAAGTCGGCATATTACCTTTTGCGCGACGGGCAACTTTACCGCAAGACCCTTTCTGGATTACTCGCCCGTTGCGTAGCGGAGGGGGAGGTGCCGAGGATTTTGGAAGAAGTTCACTCCGGGGAGTGCGGGAGTCATTCAGGAGGTCGGACCCTGGAGGGAAGAATCATCAGGCAGGGCTACTTCTGGCCTACCCTGGGGCACGATGCCTTAGAATTTGTCAAAAAATGCCACAAGTGCCAACTGTTTGCCCCCCTCCAACTGCAACCGGCTCAGCGACTCAGGAGTATCACGGCCCCTTGGCCTTTCGCAATTTGGGGAATGGACCTGGTAGGTCCCTTCCCACAGGCAAGCGGGCAGAGGAGATTCTTGCTGGTAATGATCGACTATTTCTCCAAGTGGATGGAGGTGAAGGCTTTAGCCAAGGTAACCTCGCAGATCATTCGAAATTTTGTATGGGGGGAGATCATCTGCAGGCATGGGATGCCCCAATCCATCGTCACCGACAACGGACCGCAGTTCGCCAGCAATGAGTTCATTAAGTTCTGTGGAGAGCTCGGGATCGACCTCAGGTTTGCCTCTGTCCACCACCATAGGAGCAACGGGCAGGTAGAGGCGGCCAACAAGATTATCGTGAACCTCCTGAAAAAGAAGGTGGAGAATTTGAAGGGAATTGGGTGGAGCAACTCCCCTCGGTCCTCTGGGCCCTGAGGACTACCCCCAACACCGCCACGGGGGAGACGCCCTTTAAACTATCTCACGGAAGCGAGGCGGTGCTCCCCATTGAACTCGAGGTCCGTACTCCCAGGGTTGCCGAGGCAGAAGCTGGAAGGGAGGAGTGGAGAGTTGAGAATGAGGAAGAACAATGACTCTCTTTGTACTTGATAGAGGAAGTACGCGACCTCTCCGCAGTCCGACATGAGGAAGTCAAGCGGAGGATGGCTAAGTATTTCGACAAGCATGTCTGGGTCAAGCAGTTCGTGGAGGGCGACCTGGTTCTAAAGAAGGTAGATGCGGCGGGAAGATCGGCGGCCGTGGGCAAGCTCCATCCAAACTGGGAGGGGCCCTACATCGTGAAGGAGGCATTAAGGTTGGGAGGATACCACCTCCAAAATGTGGAAGGCGAGACTTTGAGCCACACCTGGAGCGGCGACGACCTGAAACGCTTTTATCCTTGAAAACTTGTACGTACCTCAGCTTTTTCTGAATGCAATGTATTTAACTCTTTCTCCATAATAATCGTAACAATGACATGCAATGTGACGGAACTTCCATTGAAGAGCGACATAAACACTCAGGCAAATGGTCTAAGTCTTCTCGCTCTGGGGTTAGGTCTCGATTCTCCCGCTGTCAGGCTCCCTCCAAGCTGGCAGGGCCGGGGTCTCGATGGACGTCGTTATGACCCTGGAGCTGAGCCCGGAGGATGTTCAACATCCGCCCTCAGGCTCCCATCTAGCTGACTGGCATGGTGGTAGCACCCGGGAGAGGCAAATGGTCTAAGTCTTCTCGCTCTGGGGTTAGGTCTCGATTCTCCCGCTGTCAGGCTCCCTCCAAGCTGGCAGGGCCGGGGTCTCGATGGACGTCGTTATGACCCTGGAGCTGAGCCCGGAGGATGTTCAACACCCGCCCTTAGGCTCCCATCTAGCTGACTGGCATGGTGGTAGCACCCGGGAGAGGCAAATGGTCTAAGTCTTCTCGCTCTGGGGTTAGGTCTCGATTCTCCCGCTGTCAGGCTCCCTCCAAGCTGGCAGGGCCGGGGTCTCGATGGACGTCATTATGACCCTGGAGCTGAGCCCGGAGGATGTTCAACACCCGCCCTCAGGCTCCCATCTAGCTGACTGGCATGGTGGTAGCACCCGGGAGAGGCAAATGGTCTAAGTCTTCTCGCTCTGGGGTTAGGTCTCGATTCTCCCGCTGTTAGGCTCCCTCCAAGCTGGCAGGGCCGGGGTCTCGATGGACGTCGTTATGACCCTGGAGCTGAGCCCGGAGGATGTTCAACACCCGCCCTCAGGCTCCCATCTAGCTGACTGGCATGGTGGTAGCACCCGGGAGAGGCAAATGGTCTAAGTCTTCTCGCTCTGGGGTTAGGTCTCGATTCTCCCGCTGTCAGGCTCCCTCCAAGCTGGCAGGGCCGGGGTCTCGATGGACGTCGTTATAACCCTGGAGCTGAGCCCGGAGGATGTTCAACACCCGCCCTCAGGCTCCCATCTAGCTGACTGGCATGGTGGTAGCACCCGGGAGAGGCAAATGGTCTAAGTCTTCTCGCTCTAGAGTTAGGTCTCGATTCTCCCGCTGTCAGGCTCCCTCCAAGCTGGCAGGGCCGGGGTCTCGATGGACGTCGTTATGACCCTGGAGCTGAGCCCGGAGGATGTTCGACACCCGCCCTCAGGCTCCCATCTAGCTGACTGGCATGGTGGTAGCACCCGGGAGAGGCAAATGGTCTAAGTCTTCTCGCTCTGGGGTTAGGTCTCGATTCTCCCGCTGTCAGGCTCCCTCCAAGCTGGCAGGGCCGGGGTCTCGATGGACGTCGTTATGACCTTGGAGCTGAGCCCGGAGGATGTTCAACACCCGCCCTCAGGCTCCCATCTAGCTGACTGGCATGGTGGTAGCACCCGGGAGAGGCAAATGGTCTAAGTCTTCTCGCTCTGGGGTTAGGTCTCGATTCTCCCGCTGTCAGGCTCCCTCCAAGCTGGCAGGGCCGGGGTCTCGATGGACGTCGTTATGACCCTGGAGCTGAGCCCGGAGGATGTTCAACATCCGCCCTCAGGCTCCCATTTAGCTGACTAGCATGGTGGTAGCACCCGGGAGAGGCAAATGGTCTAAGTCTTCTCACTCTGGGGTTAGGTCTCGATTCTCCCGCTGTCAGGCTCCCTCCAAGCTGGCAGGGCCGGGGTCTCGATGGACGTCGTTATGACCCTGGAGCTGAGCCCGGAGGATGTTCAACACCCGCCCTCAGGCTCCCATCTAGCTGACTGGCATGGTGGTAGCACCCGGTAGAGGCAAATGGTCTAAGTCTTCTCGCTCTGGGGTTAGGTCTCGATTCTGCCGCTGTCAGGCTCCCTCCAAGCTGGCAGGGCCGGGGTCTCGATGGACGTCATTACTGTCCGAGAGGTGGACCTGAAAGTTGACACATGACAAGCGTGTCCGAGCAAACCCACCAGTTAGAAGGGCGAGCTCAAGGGGTCCTGTCCCCCTTGGTTTTCTGTTAAAAAAGGGTTTTTTTGATCCCACCTCCTGTTGGTGGAAGAACATACCCCCCCCCCCCGGGCGAGCCCGTTCTTGCAGGGGTTTGCTCAGCAGAGGGAATTCCTCGGTATGACAAGCGGGCGCCGGCGGCAACCGTTCTCGCAAAGATCGCCTCGCGGGTAAGCGAAGAGTTCGCGAGTCTGGTCGCCGCCAACACTCAAGGCCTCTCGCCGAACGCGAATCCTAACTCACGTGTATTCTAGCGCGGAAGAAAAAAATATATATATAAAAAAAAAAGAAAAGAAAAAAAAGAGGAAGAAAAGAAGTTAGAATCAAAATTCCTTTCATTATGATCGCAAAAGAAGGAAGGGCTCGCCCCGGCGAGATTACAGGAAAAGAAGGGGGATTATTACAAAAAGGTAGAAAAAAGAAAAGGGAGGAATTCGGTCAGCTCTCGCCCTCCTCTCCCGAATGGCGGTCCTCCTCGCCTCCAAGCGATCTTTCCTTGCCCTTCGCCCCATCAAAAAGGGAGCCGAAGCTCTCCTCCTTCTCGCTGGGTGGAGACGGCGGAAACAGGCTCGGCAGAAGATCCCGGACCGCCACCTCCTCGCAACCCTCGCCAGAATCCCCGACCCCTTCATGGCATTCAGGAGGCATTCGGCAGACTCGATCGAGTTGACTCGCAGCCGCTCCATAACCTCCCCCTCGCCGAAGACCCGGGGCCGCTTGTAGGGAAAAGGCGGCTCAGCACTATCTGGGGGGAAGAGGGCTTCCGTCAGTCGGCAGACCTCGCCTTGGAGACAGCGGTTCTGCTCCTTTAGCGACTCCACCTCGGCCGCCGACCGAGCAGCAAAAGCCTCCTGCTCGCGCGAGCCGGCTTTCTGATCCGCGAGGCGGAGCCGCAGCAGGGCAGTCTCGCCCTCCAGCTCACTGGCACGAGCTTGCAGCACCTTGGGGGACTCGGCATCCTGAAAAGCAAGAGGGTCAAACTCTCTGAAAAATATTTTCCAAGTTAAAACAAGGGTTGGTCGACTCTTACCAGCCTGCCTGAAGCCTCGTCGAGTAAGCGCTCGGCGATGCCGAACCGCCGCTCCGCGTCAGCAGCTTTCTCCGTCGCCAGGTCGCGCTCCTGCTCGGCTTTGATCAGGAGTTGGCTGAGCTGGAAGCCACGGCGGACCATCATATGGTGGAGCTCAAAGGCCCTCAGATGCGCCTGCAGGCCCTCGTGACCTATCTGCCGGGGGGTCAGGTTCTTGTAGGCGTCGGCGCCCTCCCGGCCATAGAGGCCAAAGCCAAGGGCAAATGCGTGGCCCGTGGGACACCGGCGAGCTCCCCAGGAAGGAGCGCGAGTAGAGACGGAGACACGATGGGCTCCCTCGTCCCAGAGCAGCATCGGCTCGCCGGCCGCATCCTTGCTCCTTCCCCCTTCCCAAAGTGGGGGTGGTCCTTTGGAGCTCCCGAGCCACTGGGGGCAACCTCCTCGACGGAAGGAGGAGAGGGGGACCCGCGCCTCTTCTCGCAGGGGGATGATGTCTCCTTCAGTGGGCTCGCCGGGGCTTCGTCGGAAAAAACCTCCGGCGAGCTCATGAACCTGACGGGCGATGCGGGCTGCTGGGGAAGGCCTCGCGAGACCACCTTCGCCCTCTTAGGGGCCGAGGGGCGGTGGACCGAGCTCGGCCCCCCAAGCTCCAGCCGCCTCTTGCTGGAGGGCTTCCCCCTAACCTTCTCTTCTCGGCACGCCTCAGCCGCGGCCCGGGCCCGCTCGAGCGGATCCGAAAACACCCCAGGGTCGGCAAAGGGAGGGTTCACCGGGATCAGTCGCTCCCCTGCAAAAAGACTTAGACAAAGAATGAGGTTCCGATCGGTCAGGCCAAATGGCGAGCGGAAGGTGGGCGAGGCAAACCTTCACCGGGAAGGATATGCAGCAGGGATTTGAGGCTGCGACGGAGGAAGGCGACCTCGAAGTCCTTGTACAGGAAAAACTTGTGGAGCTCGGCGTCATTACCAGACACTGACAGTGGCCAGTAAACCTCCTCGCTCTTCTGCGAGGGCGAGAAGGGGATATTGCCGAGGTCGCCCCGGATGAAGGCGATCTTCGATATCCAGTTGTGGTTTTTGTTGGCGACCTCGCGGATCTTTATGGACGTGCCGCCGAAGAAGGCGACCCCGTCGGCGTTGGCTTTGTAGGAGAAGAGCTTGCGGAAGACGGTTAGGTTGAACTCGATCCGCTCTCGGCGGAGGTAGCAGGCAAACCCCACTATCATGGCGATAGCGTTGGGGTTGAGCTGCGCGGGCATAGCGCCGTAGTACTTAAGTACCTGGCAGACCTCCGGCCAGAGCGGCAGGCGCAACCCCACCACAAAGTGCGAGATGGGGAAGGCGAGCTCGTCCTCGAAGAATGAGTTAATGGCCTCATGCTCCGCCGGGAGGCCGGCCACAAAGCCGGCAGGAACGTAATCTGCCACAAACTCGGCGAGCTCGCTCGCCGTGGTGTTCCCCTCGAAGAAACAGTGGTCCGCGAAGTTCTGGGCGCACTTGGAGCGGCCCTCGGAGTCGGGGTTTCCTTTACCCATGCTCGCGGAGGGGACGAAGGCGCGTGTTGGAACACCCTAATTTGGATTTGGGTCAGGATCACTATGTCTTTAAGTTCATTAGATTGACCCATCAATGTATAGCTAAGGGTCATAGTTTGTGCTAAGTCAGAGGCTCTCAGAGATTGAAGAAATAAGCCAAGAGAAATCAGCCCAGAGAAATCAGTCAGAGAAATCAGCCAAGAGAAAACAGAATTCAACATTAAGCTTAGGTCGACGATCGTCGAGCTCCGGTCGAAGATCGTCGAGCTTAAACTCTGCTGTAACGTCGAGCTGCGGTCGACGTTTTATCTCAAGCTGCGGTCGACGTTTTATCTCAAGCTGCGGTCGACGTTTTATCTAAAGCTGCGGTCGACGCTTTCTGTCCAAAGCTCAGGTCGACGCTTTCCAAGCTCAACTATGCTGGAACGTCGAGCTCCGGTCGACGTTCCCTATGCTGGAACGTCGAGCTCCGGTCGACGTTCTCCGAGCCCCGTTCGACGATTTCTGTCTCAGTTCAACTTCAACTTCTGCCAGCTCAGATCGACGATAGTCGATCCCAGATCGACGATCAGCAAAGCAGATCGACAATTTCTGCCAGATCTCAGAATGCAAGTTTCCAGGCGGATTTTCTGGATATCTTTTGTCCTATTAAAGCCAGCTGTTATTATTCCAATACAGCTATATTAAAGGACTATTACAGGAATGCTTTTATGAGTATTATAGCCGTTGGAGTATCCAAAAGGAAGCAGTAATAAATGCTATTATTCAAATTGTCCGTTGCTCCTTATCAGAATATATACTCAGAGATTCAGTGGATCAACATAGAGAAATATAGTGAAACACATAGATAAAATAACAGAGAATAACAGAGAAAGAAACAGAGAGCAGAATACAGTGCAAATAAAACAATCAGAGTTCCAGGAAGAACTCAACATCACTTGTACAGCAAAGTGCTCTTCTCAGATCTACTATTCCAGGAAGCCTGAAGAGACAACTACTCTACATCAGTCTGAAGGCTTACTGGAATATCATCATCAAGGCTTCATCATTTACTCTCCAAGACAACAAACATTTTAGTCATTTGCTGAAATCATCATTTGCTGGAGCAGTCATCCATTGAAGGCCTATCACCCTGTGCAAAGCTTCCACTCCTGAACCATTCTACATCTAAGGGGGAGCTTTGACATCATCAATCCACTTGTGCTTCTCTCATTTGATTGAGAACAGAGAAGACATCTTCACCTTTTTCTTTATTCTTTTCCCGCTGTAAAAGGGTTCTTGAACTCCCTTCAAAAGTTCTCCATCTGGTTCTGAGAGCCTTGTCAAAACTCAGTGGTGGCAAGACACCTGATCAAAAAATCTAGCTTTGGTTTTTGAGCACCTTATCAAAAGCTCATTGGTGTCAGGACACCTGATCAACTCATCCTGAGTGGATTCCTACCAAGGGTGGTAGAAGAGTGGACGTACCCAAGTTGTTGGGGAGCCACTATAAAATTCTTGTGTCGTCTGGTTTGCAATTTTTATTTCTTGTATTCTTGTTGTGTGTGTTTGCTCTAATCTCTAGGATAGATCTCACTTTCAGCGCGCGAGCAGAAGGTAGGGAGGGCAAGGAAAGGAAGGGATGAGAAGGCAATAAAGGCGTAGCCGGGGGTAGGTGGGGATCCCTATTTATAGAAAAGGAAGGGGAAGCGAAACCGACTGACCAGCCCGGCTCGCATACCCCGCTTCGCGTATCCCGTCCCGTCGCTCTGTACTCGCCGACCTAGGCGAGCCTAGCTAAGGAATCCGAAAGGGCACGCACCACTCGAATAAGAAAAGGCTTGCTCGCGCGACAAAATTTACACTTTATTTAGCATTAAACAGAAAATTGTCCAGAGCAAAGAAAATCAGAAAGGCACGCGCGTAGACTAGGCGGCAATGGGGGCGAGTACCGGTCGGCTCGCGAGAAAGCCGTCCTCAATTACCCCGGTCTCGCCGGCCCGATGCCGCCAGCCGCTGCGCAAAGAGTTGCCGAAGCTGCCCCAGGTTCCTGTTCGCCGCACGCAGGTTCTCGTCAATCTCGTCGAAAAGTATGGAGGAAGATGTGGCCGCGTATGCCGAGCTGATCCTCGCCTCACCGGCAAGCTGCGCGCATTCGTTCTGCAGCCTAGAGTTGTCCTTCTTCAGCTCATGAAGCTCGCGCACTAGCTTCTTTAGGACCAATTGGCTTCGTCTCGAACGTTCGGGGCTGTCCACCTCCGAGTCCAGAAAGACGTCCAAGGCGCGCGGCGTTGGAAGAGGCGAATAAATGGCCCGTTCGGCGGAGTCATCAGTCGCGGCTGGGTCCGGGAGGCCTGCACAGGAAAGTCGAGATGGCGGGTGGGAGTATCGGGCGCCGGTAAGAATCAGATGCAAAATGAGGAGGTCAGGAGCATACCTTCAGTGTCCTGGGGGGAAGCAGGAGCGGATGTATGCTCGGCGTCCATCCCAGTAATCGCAGGAGCAGAGGAGGGATGTTGAGAGTGAAGGCGAGCCGGCGATACCGACCCCCGCGAGTCTGGCTCCACGATTTTGGTAACAAGGGGCGAGTCTCGCAGGCGCGGGTCAGGGGGGGATTCGGGCTCCTTGGCGGGTAGACCCTCGACCCTTGGTGTGGAGACCTCGCCGCCTTGGTCCCGTTCGGCGGTAAGATCCACAAAATCTTTGTCATGAGGGGCCAGGGCAGCATGGTTGGAAGAGCCGGAGCCATGGGCTAAAGTATTCTTTAGGTCGACAAAGATGTGCTCGGCCTCGGGAGGAAAGGGCCTCGCCCTCTTGGCCGAGCCGAATTCAGCAAAACGGCGGGCTGGGGCGCTCAGATCCATCAGGGCTGCGGCACGAAGGGCGGTCTCCCCGCGCGATTTCGCGAGTCGTTCCATGACTTCTTTCGGGAGTGGCATCTCGGCAGGGCTTAAGTAAAGAGAGGGGGGGGGGGGGGGGGGGGGGGGGGGGGGGTCAGTAGAGTAGGCAGGGCATGTATATATAGCCATCGGTGGGTCCTACCGAGAGATTCCTTTCGGCTCCTGTCGCACTCGCTGGATCCTATGGGGTTGGATGTTTCTTTCCGAGTTTGTGCCAACCTCGCAAAGAGCGGGGATTGTGTACAACCCCGTATCCAGCGAGTGGGCAAACAGGAGCCGATCCGGCCGGCTCAGACCGCCCCAGAGCCCCAGGCGAGTTCAGCGGAGCATGCCGAGCCCAGCATGCTGAGTACGGGCTCGACAATCGTCGGGCCAAGTTCGGAGTTCGTGGAGCCGAGCAGATCCGGCCAGGGGCGTGCTCGCTGGAACCAAGGGGTGGGTGAGTACCAGCACGCTCGCGAGCAGGGGTTCCAGAGCCGACCCGCCCAGGCCCAAGGCGAGGCGAGCCAGGCCGTGGCATTGAGAGAGGCGAGGCGAGCCAGGCCGTGGCGTTGAGAGAGGCGAGCTCACTCAACGCCTTCTCCCGTGGCGTTGAGTGGGGCGAGCACCCTCACCGCCTTTCCCCTCGGCGTGGGGGAGAAGCTTTCCCACTCTTGTACTCGCCGCCCTAGCCTAATGGACGTTTTCTCAGGACCAGCTCGCCCTTCAGCTGTGGTGTATTTTTACCATCTTACCCCCTTGGGACTGCCTAGAGTCCTCAAAAACAGTGAAGTTTGGATATTTGCAGACCGTCTTTTCCTATAAATAGGACCCAAGGGGTACCTCAGAAGACACGCTTTCTGGTGCCCGGTCTTCTAGCGCTTTCTGAGGTACCTTAGCTTCAGCACTTGGCTAAGGAGGGGAAGCGCTCTAAGATCTTCCGGGTGTGTGGTGGGACCTCCGTGCTGAAGCCTTGGGACTGTCCCCGGTCCCTCTCCCTTACCCTTTGGGCTTGTGAGGAGAGAAGTAAGTGTGCGACCACCCCTTCCGCAAGGGTCGGACTCCACAGGAACCGATTTTTCGGTTTCAACAGGTTAGGGTCCTCACAATATATATGTACAAACATTATGTAACTGGAATAGTAACATGAATAATTTACAAAGAGAGAATCAATAATGTTGTAAATTTAGTCACAATTATATAACTCCTCCTAACGGTGGTTATACCATGCCGACAGCAGGCTGTGGTCAGGGTCCTCACAATATATATGTACAAACATTATGTAACTGGACCAGTAACATCAACAATTTACAAAGAGAGAATTTATAATGTTATAAATTTACCCACAATTATATAACTCCTCCTAATAGTGGTTATACTATGTCGGACCAAGCTGAGTGCATAGGTAAACACACACACACACACACATGTGTGTGTGTGTGTGTAATAAGTATGTATGTTTGTACTTTCTGTCACTCGAATGATGTATCACAATCACTTTCCTCTATCTCGACATAGAGCCATGTTAAGAGAAGTAGCTCACTTCTGATCAGGCCTCAGCACCGCAGTCAGTCAGTGATAGTGGGTCGGTTGCTCCAACTTCTAGGTTATGGGAACACCCAACTTCCTAGGCCTTCGTATCTCTATGAAGAATACGTACTCTTGGTTGGAAAACTTTCTCACCTTTTGCGGTGACCCCCTTGTCACATAACCAAATACGTGTGAGATGGACCTATATGGACGGGGTAGCGATCCCCCGACCATCTTCACTACCAAAGATAAAAGAGTTCATCATTACAAATTCACCTATAGTGTATATTATGGGGAAGCCGATGAACCCGTCACCTCGGTAATCCACCCTCCTATATTCTCATGCATTAGGTATTTAATGAAATGACTATATAAAAATACTCATGAAATTAATAGTAATCATGGATCAACTCATAATTTAATGTTTATCATATAATTAAGCTAGAAACTACAAATGTATGAATTTGAAGAATCATAATTTCATGTATACAACATATTGAATCATTTAGACATATTTATGGCAAGTATAAATTTATTTGGAAGCTTTAGATCAAAAATATTAAACATGAAAATTATAAAGAAGACATCCATCGATAATAGTGTCTCACATACACGCCCCAAATAATACCCTAAGATTTCTAAAAGAGGGCAAAATTTTAGGAATGTGTAATGTCTCATAGTGCAGGTGCTAGGCTTTTTTGGTAGGCAATTTATAGTTGTAATGCCATTTACAATTGTAAAATGATTATGTATTGTAAATTAGAACTGTAATTTTGTCTGGAATGACAACTATAATTTTGCTTGTAAAAAGATTTTATATTTTTTTTCGGAAATTATATACATATGAGATCTTAAAATGATCGTAAAAATCCATAGATCAAAACAGGAACAAAAGTTTACTAAAAAAGAATAGGTTTTGTTCAAAACATAAATCTTGATGGGTTAAACCATCATTTATAGGAAAAACTCCCCCATGATCTCCTCCCAAAATGGGATCATGGGATTGACTAAGTGAACTCCACCCCCCCCCCCCCCCCATGAACTCCCCATGATGAGGAAATCATGGGGGGGGGGGGAGGGCCCACTCCCTCTCTCTCCTCCAAAACCACCCCCTTTAGGGGGGAACTGCCGCCACCGCCGGACTGGCCGCCGGCCTTGCCGGCCGCCGTAGGCCGCGGCCAGGCCGGCCTTGCCGACGCAGGCAGACGGCGGCCTGGCCGTTGGCCGGGCTCGCGGCCAGGCCAGCCTTGCCGCCGCAGGCCGCGGCCAGGCTCCCAGGCCGGCCTTGCCGCGGCAGGCCGCGGCCAGCCGCCGAGCCGTCGACGGCCTGGCCGCTGGCCGGGCTCGCGGCCAGGCCGACCTTGCCGCCGCAGGCCGCAGCCAAGCCGCTTGGTCGCTAGCCGGACTCGCGGCTAGACCGGCCGAACCGCTGCAGGCCGCGGCCAAGCCACCGGCCCGTCGGCCTAGCCGCCGACCAGGCCGCCGGGCGCCTCCACCAGCCAGGCACCCCATCACCGTGGACGGTCTACCCACCGTCTGATCGTGGTGGGCTCTCCTCGCCGTCCTATCTGGTGGATAATCACCCACTAACCCACTATATTAGTGGTGGGACCCGCCATGAACCTCTCTTGGAGGCTATAAAAAGAGCCCCAGGGGCTCCTCATTCTTCACTTTTCTACTCCCGGTCATCTTCTTCCTCAGGTGATAGCTCTGCCGGTCTCCTCCCTCAAGTCATCTTCCAACCACCATGAGCCACCAACGAGCCACCAGCAGAAAAACGCCTAAGTCCCGGAGCGAGCTGAAGGAGGAAGATGACCCCTACAAGCAAGTGCACGCCGCCCCCAACATCAGAGCACCAGGTCCATCCCTCGCATTTCAGCATCCAAGTCACTCCCGCGGTGCAGCCTGTTGCCCGCAGGAAGTCGTAGTCTTTTTCTCTCGCCCCCAAGCTATAACGGGAGCGTCCTGTCGCCCCGATTCTCCAAACACATTGTAATCACCAGGAGCTAGTGGACTTTAACCGGCACATACCCGGTCACATGGTTTTTTACCCAATTGAGGGATTTTTCCACGTCATCACATCTTGTGTTAACCTCTCATTTTCATTGACTGTGTGCGCTCTCGACCGCTCCGTGAGCTAAGATGGTCCAAGTAAATCCGGTCCGACCGGGGCATCGATTTAGTCTGCAACAGTTTGGCGCCGTCTGTGGGAAACACGATTCCCAGTATCCTTTGAAGTACAAGATCACCAGCATTGGTGCTTCCAAGTTCAGCATTAATGGAAAAGAGAAGCACCCGCACCACTGAAGGCTCTGCCCTTGGCGGACATGCCGAGCCCGCACATTCTCACTCTTTGGTGGACATGCCATTGACTGCTGAAGCCGCATTCGCTCCCGTCACCGCCCTGGAAGGACGTGTTCTCCAAATGGAAGAGCAACAAATCGAAATGCTCACCCTGCTACGGAACCTTAGAGCACCCCCTGCTCCACCACTGCAGCCAGCTCGGGATGATCCCCCGCCACAACAAAATCAGGGAAGTGCCCAAGAAGTTCCTTCAAGGCAGGAAAGATCTGAAGAATATTCTGAAGCCGCAAGTTCCACTCACCCGACCAAAAGGAGGATGAGAACAGACCATCTTCATCACAATCCCACCAATGATGCCCGCCTTCCTCCGCTTGAAAGGTTCACTCGGGAGGAAATTCGAGAAGTCATCGCTGAAGAATATCACCAGGCAGGTAGAAGAGATATTCATACCTGCCGACCGCTCTGCCAAGGCTACCTTTTGGCACCGTAAATCCTTAACCATCCAATCTTGAATGGATTTAAGCTCCCGAACATTGAGACGTTTGACGGGACCGATGATCCGCTAGAGCATGTCAATCACTTCACCACCATTATGAGAATCTACAATGCTCCAGATCAATTGCTCTGCCAGGTGTTTCCAGCCACTCTCAAAGGACAGACCCAAACATTGTTCCACTCGCTAAGGGCCAGTGCCATTGCAAATTTCATAGAACTGACAAGACAATTTGTCGATCAGTTCATCGCCAATCGCAGGATTGTTCGCGATCCCTCCCACTTATCAGGAATTCACCAGAACGAAGGAGAGACCCTGAAAAACTTCTTCCGACGTTTCACCGCTGAAGCCCGTCAGATTCCGGGTGTCGACCCCGAGTTGCTGCGGGGGGTGTTCCTTGGAGGTCTCTGCCCTAGCGGCTTCTACTCAGTACTGATGTGAGAAACTATCCCCAGTTATCCTGACCTCGTGCATCGGGTTGAGGCCCAGATTGCCACTGATGAAGCTATTGAAGCCCATCGCCAACAGTTTGATGGCGCCCAGAAACATAAGAGAGAAGGAGTCGGCTCCTCAACGTCAAGAAGGGAGATTCCGAGAAGAGCGCCGGAACGGGCAACATCGGCGAGATCATCAGAGAGATCAACCGCCTAGGGATTTTACTCCCATCAACACTACATGCACTAATGTACTCTATTCTATACAAAATGAGCCAGCATTACAGCGGCCTAAGCAACCAGTCCATAATCCCAGAAAAGACCAGTCCAAATATTGCGAGTTTCATCGAACCACGGGACACACCACAGAAGATTGTGCTTGCCTGAAGGAAGAAATTGAGCGCTTGGTCCGCATAGGATTTCTCGGAATATTTTTACAGGGACGTGTGCAGGACCAACAGGACACGCATAGGCCTCCCAGAGATCAACAAAACGCCCCGCTAGGGGGGGGGGGGGGGGGAGGTTGTAGGCAGATGGTCAGAAATATCGAAATCATCGCCGGATCAACTATTCTCTCTGCTCAAATCTTCTCAGTAAGCATGCAGGGAGGGGCCCATGAAGATAAGAAGTGCAAGTAGGACACCACCATAACTTTCGGGGATGAAGACCTTGTCGGACTCCTAACACCTCACCAAGACCCCCTAACATTCAGTGCTGGGATCGGTGATCCATGCAATAACGTCAAGCGAATCCTGATCGACAACGGAAGCTCAGTCGATGTCTTGTTCTCCGCTACCCTTCAGAGCATGAATATTTCCAATCAACATCTGACATAGGTAGCCGGACCAGTGTACGGCTTCGACAACCATCCCGTCCAGGTGCTAGGAATGATTATTCTCCTAGTCACCATGGGGGAATTTCCAAGGCCAGTGACTCACGAGATCCAGTTTGTCGTAGTAGATTCAAGCTCCGCATACAACACCATCTTTGGAAGACCCGTTTAGACCATCTTTAAGGCTATCCCCTCGATTCTTCATCTCGCCATAAAGTTCCCCAATCAGGAGGCCGCCAAGAATTTCTACTCCTTGCAGGCCCAGCCTACAAAAGCCACCACGCTGAATATTGACGACTTCGATTTGCGTGATGAAGCGGTATTGTAGCGAGGGATGCCTATGGAAGGGCTAATTGAAGTCACTCTCTCACCAACAAACCTAGTTCGCACCATCCAGCTCGGATCACTCTTACCGCAACAAGAAAAGGATGAAATGACATTCTATCTCCTGGAGCAACAAGGATATCTTTTCCTGTGCCCCAGAAGATATGTCTGGCATAGATCCCTCCATCATTCAGCACTCGCTCAACTTCAATCCAGCTTGCAAACCCGTCATCCATAAGAAGAGAAACTTTGCTCTAGAGCGTCTCCAGGAAATTGAAGACGAAGTAGAAAAGCTCCTTAACACCCATTTCATCCGGGAAGTTAAATACCCTACCTGGGTAGCTAACGTTGTTCTAGTGAAAAAATCGCCAGGAAAATCGAGAATGTGCGTGGACTACACCAACCTCAATCAAGCTTGCCCCCAAAGACAGCTTCCTACTTCCGAGACTTGATCAGTTAGTCGATTCAACCACCGGGCACCGACTCCTTAGCTTCATGGATGCTTACTCCGGGTACAACTAGATTCGAATGAATCCGGCAGACAAAGAGCATACAGACTTCCGAACTGACAAAGTGGTTTACTATTACAAGGTAATGCTCTTTGGACTCAAGAACGCATGAGCCACGTACCAACGGCTCTTGAATAAGGTTTTTAAGGACCTTATCGGCAAGCCAATGGAAGTATATGTTGATGATATGCTTGTTAAAAGCACCAATCAGGAGAATCACTTGGAGGATCTCGAGAAGTGTTTTAAGATCCTTTGATAGTATGGCATGAGACTTAACCCTATCAAGTGTGCCTTTAGGGTTACATCAGGAAAATTCCTGGGATTCTAGGTCACTCAACATGGAATCGAGGCCAACCCAGAAAAGATAAAGGCTCTGGAAGAGATGTCACCACCTCGATCCCTTAAGGAAGTTCAACGGTTGAACGAGAGAATCACTGCTCTCTCGGTTCTTGGCAAGGACCGGGGATAAATACCTCCCCTTTTTCAAGATTCTTAGAGGAGCCAAAACCACAGGATTCCAATGGATAGACGAATGTCAATCAGCTTTCGAGTCGCTTAAGCAATATCTGGCTTCCCCTCCGCTGCTATCAAAACCAGCTCTAGGAGAAACTCTTTTTCTGTATCTCACTATCACACCGGCCGCACTAAGTTCAGTGTTGGTAAATGAAAGACTTTGTTTCAAGAGCCTAAACACCTAGAGGGGGGAGGTGAATAGGTTCTAATCTTTTTGAGTCTTTTTGATTTTAAGGAAAACAGACATTTGTAATTTCTTTTAGCACATAATGATTCTATCTACAGAAATTAAGTACAACACAGCAAATACTAGATCTATAGTGGTTCCCCAAGATATGGGTACATCCACTTTCCCCCTTCGCCTATCCAGCAGATAACTAGATTCAGCCTAACTTCCTTCCACTGGCTCGGATCCGCAGATCTTACAAACTCAGAACCCAAAATGGTTCCTACACCTCAGACTTTACACAAGTCCTACCTCAGATTCTTCCCTGAATCATACCTCAGGCCTCATCCCTACCTCAGCCTTTATAATTAGGCTTACAACTAAGACTTTCCACAAGTCCTACCTCAGGCACACTGCCCTACCTCAGCCTTTATAATTTTAGGCTTATAATCTCAGACTTTCCATAAGTCCTACCTCAGGCACACTGCCCTACCTCAGCCTTTATAATTTTAGGCTTACAATCTCAGACTTTCCATAAGTCCTACCTCAGGCACACTGCCCTACCTCAGCCTTTATAATTTTAGGCTTACAATCTCAGATCTAATAATAGATCCTACAAGAATTTGTGAGTAATAAGTTTCAGAAAACTTCACCAGCTAGATTTCTCTGTTGATGTTGTCTTCTTGATCAGTTCTTGTATAAAATGATCCTTCTGATCCAACCTAACTTAGCTTTTCAAAACTTCTTGATTAGGACAAATAAGGTGGATATTCTTTAGAAGTTGAGGTTGATCTTCAGTTAGCTTCTTCCTTAGATTCAATTGAACTCTGAATCTTTCTTGCAGACAACCCTTGATCTGTCAGAATTCTTCTATATGATCCAGAGAACTTTTCACGTTGTTGTTCTGTCGTTTCCGGTCTGGCTCTTATATAGAGCTTACTTCATGGTTACCGGCTGATCCGGTTCATAACAGACTTCTGACAGTTCTGACAGTGGTGTCAGACCAGTTAGTTATGACAGCTGTCAAGTCACCAGTCACGTCACCAGGTTCTTCAATGTCTTTTCAACTCAGCATACAACACTCAGCAGACTGCTTCACATATGTCGACACATATAGACTAAGTATCGACACAAGTCTTCATGGTGTCGACACAAATACTCTAAGTGTCGACACAAGTCTTCATGGTATCGACACAAATACTCCAAGTGTCGACACAGTCATACTTCTGCTTCTCGACACTGTTTTTTGTTGTATGTGTCGACACAAGTCCTGTGTGTCGACACAGCAGCTTCTTGTCTCGACATTTTTGTTGCAGACAGATGTCGTTGAGTGTTTGTCAAATGGCGTTGAGTGTGTGTCGACACAAGTCCTGTGTGTCGACACAATTACTTCTGAACTCGACACAGCCTCTTGAGAGTTGGTGTGTCGACACAAGTCCTGTGTGTCGACACAATTGCTTCAGGTGTCGACATAGCTCCCGAGTGTCGACTCATCTTCTGTTTTAAGTGTCGACATAATTCTGTTTTAAGTTGTCGACACAATTCTGGTTGTCGACACAATTGCTTCTTTAGGTGTCGACATAGCTTTGAGTGTCGACACAACTTCTTTATAAGTGTTGACACATTTTTCCAGTGTGTCGACACAGCTTTTCTGAGTGTTGACATAGCAGCTGGGTGTCGACATAGCTTCTTTATAAGTGTCAACACATTTCGCCTGTGTGTCGACATAGCTTGCCTGAGAGTCGACACAGTCTTCTTGAGTGTCGACACAGATTCATCACAAGTGTCGACACTTGTACTTAGAAAATTTTCCTTCAAAATTTTAAAACTGCACAATGAAACTCAAACTTCTATCAAATACACATTGATGTATATCATTGACTAAGTTGTGGCTTCTCCAAATCTAGTACACATTTTCCAATGTACCCAACAATCTCCCCCTCTTTGGAGAAGTCATAACCCTTAGTCAAAGATATACATCTCTTAAGATAAAACAAAATTGTAATAGAAGTAAAAACATTTCAGAGCAGGTTATCACATAATCATTGTAACCAACAAACACTTAATACTGAAACAGATTTCATTAATCAGTAAAATTATGGTTTACAAGAATTTCATATAGAATAAAAGGAAAAATAATACATTGTTCTATTACAAGAACCTAACAATCCAATTACTGACTAGGCTCCTTAATAACTATTCCTTTGCCAGACTTGATTTTAGCCTGCATAGAAGATTCAACATCTTCAGCTGGCTTTTTCCCTTTGAGAGCTTTCTTCTTTAATGCTTCAGCCTTGAACTTCTGTCTCTCAAAATAGTGGAAAGGTTTGGGGAAGTACTTGCTTGGCTCTTGAGCATTAGCAGGTAGCTTCCCAGCCTTAGCACTTCTTCTATGCTGCAGAATTGGTTCTTGTCCAGCTTGATATTTATTCCACTCTTGCTCAGAATACCACTTACCCCTGTCATGGGTTTATCCTTAACAGCTTTCCAGGCAGTAAGTATGATATTTCTAGAAGTTGGGCTCCACTACTCAAAATCTGGCTTCAGCTCAGCCTGCTCTCTGAATCTCTTCTTGGAAAGTTGAGCTTCCTTCTGAGCTTCTAATGCAGCTTCTGACATTTCAACCTTTTCCAGAATTACATTTTGTACCTCTGGTGGAGGACTATACATTTTCAGCACTTCTTCTTGAACCATCTCAAAATCAGCTTGGAGGGTAGATCACCTGAGCAACTTTAGGCTGATCTCCTTCAAAATATTCAGGTTGTATCCCAGATTTAGCTACATTAGTATCATCACAAAGAGGAGGATATCCAAGAGTAGCTCTGATGCTATTGGTAGTCCATTTAGCATGGTCAGAGTCGGCTTTGACTAGTAATCTCTCCCCCTTTATGACTTCTCTTGCAATATGATCTCTTAAATCTTCTTTCTGGATTCTGACTTGATCAACTATATATTCAGTTCCCTCTTTAAAATAAGCTCTGAATTTTGTCAGGAAGGTTTTTATTTTCTCGTGAGATTCTTGAAATGTGTCTTTGACAACAGATATATCTTCCTGGATTTGCTTGGAGATTTCAGCCTTCAGAATAGTGCTAGAATGAGTGAGCTTTGTCAATATTTCATGATATGAATCCTTGAGATTTTAATTCATTCTAATCTGATTCTGTAGTACATATCCCTGCTTTACTTCAATCTCATCCACTTTAGCTTGTATATCTTGTTGTTGCTTGGCCAGGAACACCACATCATTACCTCCTTTATGAAAGCAATCTGTCATCTCCTTCTTATTTTGATTTACTTCAAATCTAATGGATTTGATGTCCTGGGCCAACTGAAACTGTAACTCCTTATGAGTTTCATTCACATATTTTTCTATAGTCTGCCTTTGATTATCTAATTTTATCTGCATCTGGACCAGTAGAGAACTGAAGTCTACAGTTGATGTAGATTGTGCTGTTCCCACTTGCAAAGCTTTCTTATATCCAGAACTCTTCTTCTTTAACACAGACAGCTATCTTTTCTTAGCCAATGTGGCTTCTTCATCTTCAGAAGATTCAGATGTACTTTCAATATCAACAGTGTCCTTTTCAGCTAGGGTATCCTTGGATAACTCCCCCTCAGTCCTTGGAATTTCCTTTTCTTTTTCAATTTCCTCCCCCTCAGTCTTATCAGTAAGAGGATCAGGAAACAATTCTTCCATTGTAAATTCCTGCTGTATCTGTTCAAAAGGAATAAGATTAGTTTTTAAAAAAAAAACTACTTAAAAGACTAATACCACTTGAAAGACCTCTTTTGTTGTGTAAATAAAAGTGTCTCTTTGAACAATTTTTGAGGAGAATACTATAATACATCACTAGTCTGTGAAGAAGATACTTACTGGCTCTTTTTGAGCATAATTCTTATCAGTTACTTCAGCTACAATGTTGATTTCAGATACAACATCCATTATTGTGTCTACAACTAGGTCACTATCCAGGACAACATCATCAATGTATCCCCTTTGGGCAGACAACTCAGTTTCTTTTTCAAGGTTTTCTCCCCCTATAGTAGAGTCAATTTGTTGCTCTTGGGGCTCACAATCCTTAGCTTGAGCATGAACATCTTGTTGTTGCTGGTCTTCATCAGAACTGAAGACCACTTCCTCCTCAGAATCATTGGAGGAGTCAGCCTGTATAACCACCTTCTTTTTCTTCTTGTCTTTGATAGTTTGCTCCTTAGGAGAAGGGACTTCCTTGGTTAGGACTCTGTCCTACCTTGACAGTATCCTTACATCCATTTTTCTCATATGATTTATCTTAGTGCCATTTACTTATTTCAAAACATCTGGAATTACTGATGTTAAGCATAGGCTGAGGATCCTTCCCAAGTTTGGTTTCTTTATTCCTTCTTGTAGTTTATCAAACACTACGGCTGCCCAGTTAGTGTTTATCTTGAATATGATTCTCACCATTAGATTGAATATGTTGGCAGAAATCCGATCATGTCCACCTGTTTTGCAGATAATCACTTTGCCCACTACTTCTGAAAGAAATTTTCCTTGGGAATTCATCCCTTTTCTATTGATGGATGAACCAATCTTAATACTGGGATTCAGTCCACACCAGCTTAATGCTTCAGTTATTTGGGATGGAGTAATTTCATCTGTATCCTTAATCAATGACAGATGTAGTGCTTTCCTGATTGATTTAAAAGTGAGCTTCACCTGGGTACCTTGAATAGATGCCTTGATTTTATTTCCTTTAGAGTCCAATGAAGCGGTTGTGTAGAACTCCATGAATTCCTTCTTTCAAATTTTGGTCGGTTCTGAGACCAAAATTTCTAGTCCATTTTCATAAATTAGGGCAATGACTCCCTGAATTTCGTCAGAAGCAGTTGTGAAACCTTCGCGAAACAGTTCGTAACCTTCATTAACCTTGTCTTCTTGGTGTGGCGCCATTGACGTAAGTGCTGAGGAGAAGAGAAGAGAAGGTCTATGTCGACAGAAGGTGTAGAGTCAAAAATTCTGATAGCGTAGTCGACCAGATTTTGGATTCACCTTTTTATAGTACTTGTGTCAAGGGCAGGTCAAAATACGGGCCTAAGTCGATAGGTCAATTTTCGTGTCGACATTCAAATGACCTAGGTCTTGACAGAACTTCAGCTGAGTCGACACAACTATGTGTCGACATACTAATATCTAAGTCGACAAAACATATTTTAAGTCGACACGTTTATGTGTTGACATACTTGAGTCTGTGTCGACATACTTGCGTCTGTGTCGACACTGACAACCTAAGTATCGACAGAGTTGTGTCGACACCAACTTTTTGTGTCGACACAAATATCCTTATGATTTATAGTCTCGACAAGGTTGTGTCGACACCTATTCTCCTGTCGACACAGATACTGTTTCTGTGTCGACACATCCTTTTCCTGTGTCGACACAACATACTAAGTGTGTCGACACAACTTGCTTTCCTTTTCCTGTGTCGACACAACATACTGAGTGTGTCGACACAACTTGCTTGTGTCGACACAAACTTTGTACTTAGACAAATTTCAAGAGAAATTTGGTGCTTACTGATGCTACTCATGAAAACTTATGTTAACCTATTCTAGGTTCAACATACCTAATTCAATTTTGAAATTATTGAATTTAGTTTCATCCAGTGGTTTTGTGAAAATATCAGCTATTTGATTATCTGTTTTTACAAACTCTAGACTAATATTTTCCTTTTCAACATGTTCTCTGATAAAATGAAACTTTATTTCTATATGCTTGGTCCTACTGTGTGATACAGGATTCTTAGCAATAGAAATAGCACTTGTAGAATCACAAAAATAGTGGTATTCTACTTACCTGGATGTCATAATCTTCTAGTTGATGCTTCATCCACATCAATTATACACAACAGCTACCTGCAACTATATACTCTGATTCAGCTGTTGATATAGCTACACTGGTTTGCTTCTTACTGCTCCATGACACCAGCCTCCCACCAAGGAACTGACAGGTTCCTGTGGTACTTTTTCTGTCTTCTTTGCATCCAGCAAAATCTGCATCTGAGAAACCTGTTAATAGAAAATTTCTATTCTTAGGTACCAAAGGCCTAGATTAGGTGTGCCCTTAAGATATCTCAAAATTCTTTTAGCTGCAGTATAATGAGATTCCTTAGGGCATGCTTGATACCTAGCACAGACACATATTGCATACATGATGTCAGGTCTACTAGCAGTCAAATATAGTAGGGAGCCAATTATCCCTCTATACAAAGACTCATCAACAGGTTTCCCTGCTTCATCTTTGCATATAGACATACTTGTTCCCATTGGAGTTTTCATTGTAGAAGCTGAGTCCAAACCATACTTTTTAATAAACTCCTTAGTGAACTTAGACTGGGATATGGACAACCCACTCTCAGTCTGTCTAACTTGAAGTCCCAAGAAGAACTTCAGCTCACCCATACTGCTCATCTCAAACTTCCCTTGCATAAGTTTGGAAAACTTCCTACAAAGGCTGTTTTTAGTAGAACCAAAGATAATGTCATCCACATATATCTGGACTAGTATTATCTTGCCTTTTGATTCCCTATAGAATAGAGTTTTGTCTATCTTTCCTCTAGAGAATTTATTCTCAATGAGGAAGGTAGACAAGGTTTCATACCAAGCCCTTGGAGCTTGTTTCAAACCATATAGCGCTTTCCTAAGCTTATATACATAATCAGGAAAGTGAGAGTCTACAAAACCTGAGAGTTGTTCTACATAGACTTCTTTTTTAAATCACCATTCAGAAATGCTGATTTCACATCCATTTGATATACTTTGAACCCTTGATAGGCAGCATAGGCTAAAAACAGCCTAATTGCCTCCAGCCTTGCCACTGGAGCAAAGGTTTGATCAAAATCAATACCTTCCTCTTGCCTATAGCCTTTTGCTACCAGTCTAGCCTTGTTCTTGACTATAGTGCCATTCTAATCAAGCTTGTTCCTGTAGATCCACTTAGTTCCTATTATGTTGTGATCCTTAGGTTTTGGCACCAGTTCCCAGACCTTACACCTTTTGAACTGACTAAGCTCTTCTTGCATTGCATCAATCCAGTTGGTGTCTTGCATGGCCTCTTCAATCTTCCTGGGTTCTATCTGAGACAGGAAGCTAGAACACAAAACTATGTTCATGCTCCTGCTCCTTGTTAAAACACCCTGACTTGCATCACCAATGATCTGGTGAGCTGGAGGATCCTTTAGGTGTCTTCTTGCTGGAGGAAATCTGTCAGCATTATGGCTATCTCTAGTTTCCTCATCTTGAAGCTCCACATTTTCTTCTTCACCCAGAGGGTCTAGATCTCCCCCTGGATAGCTGGCTTCTTTATCCTCATCCAGTTTAGCAGGAACATCTTCATTGATGGTCAGCTTGTCCAGCTTATCTGTTAGACTTGTAGAACTAACTGAAGAACTAGACAATTCACTGTTAATAAACATTGACTCATCAAATATAACATGCACATATTCTTCTATAACTTGAGTAGTCAAGTTGTAGATCCTGTATGCTCTACTATGGTTGCTGTACCCAACAAATATCCCTTCTAGGGATTTGGCAGCAAACTTAGTTTTGTAGTGTTCACCATTGACTAGTACAAAACACTTACTACCAAAGATTCTGAAATAAGATATGTTTGGTTTTCTGCCTTTTAAAATCTGGTAGGGAGTCATCTTGTGTTTCTTGTTGATGGAGGCCCTATTGAGCACATGACATGTAATATTTACTGTCTCAGCCCATAAGTATTCAGGGAGAGTAGTGTCATTCAGTAGTGTTCTACTGGCTTCAATTAGAGTCCTATTCGTTCTTTCAGCAACACCATTTTGCTGAGGAGTTCTAGGTGAAGAGAATTCCTGATGAATCCCAAGTTCTTCAAAAATTTTTGTCATACATTCAGACTGAAATTCAGTTCCATGGTCACTTTTGATTTTGACCACTGAGCTGTTGTATTCATTCTGTATTTGTCTGACAAAAGTCTGGAAAATAGATGGGGTTTCAGATTTCTGCCTCAAGAAGAAAACCCATGTAAATCTAGAATAGTCATCCACAATAATAAGTGTGTATGCTTTCCTACTAAGACTATGGACTGGCATAGGACCAAACAAATCCATATGCATGAGATATAAACATCTCTTTGAATCTTTGATGTCAAGTGACTGAAAAGAGGACGTAGTCTGCTTGCCTTTTTGGCAAGCTGAGCACACACCCTCTTTTATGCACTGAACTGGAGGACCATTCGTCACTAATCCCATGTTGAACAGCAGTCCAATTGACTTATAGTTCAGATGAGCTAGCCTCTTGTGCCATTTGACACATAGAGAAGCTTTCTCTCCTACAACCAAATAAATAGGTGAGTTGTTAGACTCACAATTTAGGTTAAGGCAATACACATTTCCTTTCCTAGTGCCAGTCAAAATGACCTCTTGATCACTTGACCTTTTTACTAGCACTCCCCTTTGAGGAAAGAAATATCATAACCTAGGTCACTAAGTTGACTTATGCTAATCAAATTATGTTTTAGACCCTTTACATAAGCCACTTTAGTGATTGTAATTGAATCACAAGATATATTACCAAATCCTTTGATGATTCCCTTTTCTGATCCACCAAAGATAACTTTTGGTCCATTCTTTATGGGCACATAGTCCCTCAACATGCTCCTTGTTCCAGTCATATGTCTGGAACAACCACTATCCAAGTACCATATAGGGGTATGGTCACTTGGATTTACCTGCAATAAATAAAGAATCACTTACCCTTATAACCCAACTTGCTAGTGGGTCCTAGGTCCTTGTTAGTTTTAAATCCTGTAACTGATCTAAAGGGAATCCTACTTTTGGTTTTAACACTTGAGTTAAACCAGGAATCCATGATAAAGTGGCCCACCTTGCCACAACACCAACACTCAAACCTATTATACCTATTCTGAGGTACATGCCTTCTTACTTTGTTATCAGTAGACTTATTAAGTGTTGGTGCTGGAACAACATTCTTCAAGAACTCCTTTTGAATATGATGAGCATGCCTATAGATTGGTCTATTGGCATTAGCACCCTTGCTCATAAAATCTTCATGCTCACAGTGACCATGTGTAATGTCATGATCATACCTGTTAGTAGGATTCACTAATTTCTTAAAGAAAATAGGGGGATTAACAGCTTGAGGCTGAACTAGGACTTTACCTTTTCTATGAGAATTGGTAGCCCTAGTTCTTCCCTTGAAGCCTAGACCAGTCTTTCCTTTTTGTGAAACAAAATTATCCATCAAAGGTAAGACTGATTTTGGCTTGGAGAATTTTGCCACTAGCTCTCTCTCTTGCTGAAGTTTTCCCTCCAGTTTCTTGATGATTCTCTTTGAATGAGATTGTGCCCATCTAAATAATTGTAATGTTTTTCAATTTGGCAACCTCATTCAGTTTTTGATCCAACAGTTTTGCTGAATCTGCTGCAGCCAGTTTGAGAGAATCAATCTCCTTGGCCTGCTCTTTAACAAGAAACTTGCTCTTCTTTAGAGCATGCAACAACCCACCATACTCATTAATGAGTTGGTGAACATCCCCCTCAGACTCAGATCCATCCACTTCTTTTGAAGAAGATGCTTCTAATTCTGATTCAGTATAGTAATCTGAGACTAGGGGTGAATTGTTTACCTTACTTGGTCCAGGTTGATCCTGGCACTTATCTTCTTCAGATTGAGCCATCAGCCCTTTACAGCAATATTCTTCCACTCCATTTATGGAGTCCATCATCTGTAGGAATTCTAGTTCCCTAGAATCCTCTTCTGTTGAGAAGAGTCCAACATATGCTTCTGCCTCTTCTTCTTCAGATTCTGAAGATGAAGAGTCTGTCCAACTCTTCTCCTTCTGAGCCACTAGAGACTTCTCCTTCTTGTCTTTGACAAGCTGCTTCTTCTTGTCCTTTGACTCCTTTCTTTTGTCAGGACAGTCAGCTATGACATGCCCAGACCTGTTGCAGCAATAACACATAATCTTAGAATTAGATTGTTTACCAGGTTTAGAAGCATACCTGTCCTCCTTAGGTGTTTTCTTCTTTCTGTAGTATTCATCCTTTGAATAGGATGTAGATGAAGGCCTGGTTCTCCAATTCTTCTTCTTCATGAACCTTTGGAATTGTCTTGTGAAGGCAGCAAAGTCTTCATCAGATGTATGACTATCTGATGTACTTGTTTCAGGAACACCTTCTTCTGCTTCAGTACTCCTTCTAGGTGGAGAAGGAGATTTTCTCCTACCCTTCCTTGAGCCCTCAGCCTTGAAGGCTACTGACTTTTCTTTATGTTCAGATCTGCTTCCCTTCTCTTCCTCTTTCCTAGCAGTAAGCTACATTTAATATGAAAGCAGTTTTCCAAAAAGTGTAGGTGGTAGTGTATCAGCCAGTTTGGCCACTTCCCTGATGACACATATCTTAGTGTCCCAATCTTTTGTTAGGGACCTAAGAAACTTGTCATTCAATTCATAAGTACTGAAGACTCTTCCATATGTCATCAGTTCATTCACTATTCTGAAAAACTTTTTATAGCATTCAGCTATGCTGTCAGTTTTATTCTGCCTGAAGCTCTCATATTCCTGATTTAACATAGACTTTTTGTCCTCTCTGACTTCTTCTGTGCCTTCCATATAGACAATCAATGTATCCCACATTTCTTTGGAAGTTTAACAGTGCACAAGATTCTTGAATGTTACATCATTTATGACACTTATAATTATATTCTGAGCTCTTTTATCTAAAGTAGCCAAGATGATTTCATCCTTAATCATCTCTGAATAACTCTTTGGAGTTTGAATGTTTGCATCAAGAACTGAAATCTTTATTGGGATGAAGGGGCCTTCCTGTACTGTGATATAGATTCTTGGATCAGATGCTTCCATAAATAGCCTGACCCTTTCTTTCCAAATGCCAAAAGATTCTTTCCTGCATATGGGCAATTTCATAGATCCAAATTCCTTTTGATTTTCACTTGAACCCATTTTTGATATCAATTATTTGCCTTGGAGAAATTCTCTGACGTTAGGTCAAATTTTGAGGAACCTCCCTCTGATACCACTTGAAAGACTTTGTTTCAAGAGCCTAAACAACTAGAGGGGGGGGGGGGGGTGGTGAATAGGTTTTAATCTTTTTGAGTCTGTTTGATTTTAAGGCAAACAGATATTTGTAATTTTTTTAGCACAAAATGATTCTATCTACAGAAATTAAGTACAACACAGCAAACACCAGATCTATAGTGGTTCTCCAAGATATGGGTACATCCACTTTCCCCCTTCGCCTATCCAGCAGATAACTGGATTCAGCCTAAATTCCTTCCACTGGCTCGGATCCGCAGATCTTACAAACTCAGAACCCAAAATGGTTCCTACACCTCAGACTTTACACAAGTCCTACCTCAGATTCTTCCCTGAATCCTACCTCAGGCCTCAGCCCTACCTCAGCCTTTATAATTAGGCTTACAACTCAGACTTTCTACAAGTCCTACCTCAGGCACACTGCCATACCTCAGCCTTTATAATTTTAGGCTTGCAATCTCAGAATTTCCACAAGTCCTACCTCAGGCACACTGCCCTACCTCAGCCTTTATAATTTTAGACTTACAATCTCAGATCTAACAATAGATCCTACAAGAATTTGTGAGTAATAAGTTTCAGAAAACTTCACCAGCTAGATTTCTCTGTTGATGTTGTCTTCTTGATCAGTTCTTGTATAAACTGATCCTTCTGATCCAACATAACTTAGCTTTTCAAAGCTTCTTGATTAGGAAAAATAAGGCAGATCTTCTCTTGAAGTTGAAGTTACCTTCAGTCAGCTTCTTCCTTAGATTCAGATTGAACTCTGAATCTTTCTTGCAGACAGCCCTTGATCTGTCAGAATTCTTCTTTATGATCCAGAGATCTTTTTACGTTGTTGTTCTGTCATTTTCGATCTGGATCTTATATAGAGCTTACTTCATGGTTACCGGCTGATCTGGTTCATAAAAGACTTTTGACAGTTCTGACAGTGGTGTCAGACCGGTTAGTTATGACAGCTGTCAAGTCACCAGTCACGTCACTAGGTTCTTCAATGTCTTTTCAACTCAGCATACAACACTTAGCAGACTGCTTCACATGTGTCGACACATATAGACTAAGTGTCGACACAAGTCTTCATGGTGTCAACACAAATACTTCAAGTGTCGACACAGTCATACTTCTGCTTCTCGACACTGCTTTTTGTTGTATGTGTCGACACAAGTCCCGTGTGTTGACACAACAGCTTCTTGTCTCGACATTTCTGTTACAGACAGATGTCGTTGAGTGTTTATCAAATGGCGTTGAGTGTGTGTCGATACAAGTCCTGTGTGTCGACACAATTACTTCTGAACTCGACACAGCCTCTTGAGAGTTGGTGTGTCGACGCAAGTCCTGTGTGTCGACACAATTGCTTCAGGTGTCAACATAGCTCCTGAGTGTCGACTCATCTTCTATTTTAAGTGTCGACACAATTCTATTTTAAGTTGTCGACACAATTCTAGTTGTCGACACAATTGCTTCTTTAGGTGTCGACATAGTTTTGAGTGTCGACACAACTTCTTTATAAGTGTCGACACATTTTGCCAGTATGTCGACACAGCTTTCCTGAGTGTCGACATAGCAGCTGGGTGTCGACATAGCAGCTGGGTGTCGACATAGCTTCTTCATAAGTGTCGATACATTTTGCCTGTGTGTCGACACAGCTTGCCTGAGAGTCGACACAGTCTCCTTGAGTGTCGACACAGATTCTTCACAAGTGTCGACACTTGTACTTAGAAAATTTTCCTTCAAATTTTTAAACCTGCACAATGAAACTCTAACTTCTATCAAATACACATTGATGCATATCATTGATTAAGTTGTGGCTTCTCCAAATCTAGTACACATTTTCCAATGTACCCAACAATAAAAGATGTAGGATGGGTTCATCGCCCCATCTATTACCTTAGCAAGATCCTCTCAAATGCTGAAACCCGGTATCCGGTCACAGACAAAATAGCCTTAACACTCGTTTTGTCAGCAAGGAAGCTTCGTCCTTACTTCCAGGCCCACACCATCAAAGTGTTGACAGGGCTACCTCTCCGTGCTATTCTTCAAAAACTGGAGGCATCCGTCCGATTGGTCAAATGGGCAATCGAGCTTGGCAAATTTGACATCCACTTCCTGCCACGCCCCATCATTAAGTCACAAGTTTTAGCAGACTTTATCATTGAAAATACCTTGCTAACAAAACCAGAAGTTGTATCAGCAGATCCAGGACAGGGATAGACTATATATGTTGACGGAGAGTACGGAATAGAGGGTGCCGGATCCGGACTGCTCCTCATAAGCCCAAAACTCGTCACATTAGAGTACGGGATCCGATTGAAGTTCCCTGCCACCAACAACATAGCAGAATATGAGGCCTTAATTGCAGGACTCAGGCTTGTCATTGACTGCCACGCCGTCAAGTTAACAATCTACTCCGATTCCCAACTCGTCGTATCCCAGGTGGAAGGGGACTATGAAGCCAAAAGTAAGCAACTCGTCCAATACCTCCAACTAGTAAGGTTTCTCCTACTTCATATACCGCAAGTCCAAATTCTCCACATCCCCAGAGAGTAGGCAGCCGAGTAGATGCCCTGTCAAAGCTAGCCACATCTCCCTCTCGCTATCAGTCAAGAAGACGTAGGGTTGAAGAAATTTCCCTTCCTAGTATCCAAGGACCCTGGGAGATAGCAGAGATTGAAGAATCAAAGGAGTCATGGATCACCCCATTAGTAAACTACTTGAAGAACCAGCAACTCCCAGATGATCAGAAGGAGGCCCGTCGGCTAAGAACGAGGGCAGCTATGTTTACACTGATCAGCGGAGAACTTTACAAGCGATCCTTCGCAGGACCCTACCTGAAATGTTTAGCAGAAGCTGACGCGGAGTATACCCTCCGCAAAGTCCACGAAGGGGGTCTGCGGAGAAAATTTGTGCGGGAAAGCTTTGGCCCATAAAATCATGCGTCAGGGCTTCTACTAGCATACCATGAAAAAGGAAGCGACAGACTTCTTACAAAAGTACAAAAGTTGTCAGCTGCACGCCAACGTTCCCAGGCAACCTCCCGTTGCCCTTACCACACTACAAGGAGCTTGGACATTCACACAATGGGGAATTGACCTTCTCAGACCTTTACTCCAAGCCTCGGGACAGAGGAAATTCATCATCATGGCCATCGACTACTTCACCAAGTGGGTAGAAGCAGAGCCTCTCGCTAAGATTACTGAGGAGAACGCAGAAAAATTTGTTTGGAAGAACATCGTCTGCCACTTTGGCGTACCAGCAATTATCATCACCGACAATGACACTCAATTTACAGGAAAATCCTTCACCAAGCTGTGTGAAGACTTAAAGATCGAACTACGACACACGGCTGTGTCATATCCTCAATCCAATGGACAGGTCGAAGTGACCAATCGAATTATTCTGAAAGGACTAAAGGCGCGGCTTGTAGATGCTGGGGGGGCAGTGGGTCGACACGCTCCCCAATGTGCTATGGGCATACAGGACAACGAAAAGAACCCCGATAGGAGAAACGTCGAACAATCTCTGCTACAGAACTGAAGCAATCATCCCGGTCAATATCGGCGTTCCAAGCCCCCGGGTTTCCTATTTCAATCTCCAGATGAATGACGACGCTCTCCGAGACAACCTAGATCTGATCTCCGAGGTCTGCGAAGAAGCCGCTCTTCACACCACAACCTATTAGCAACGTGCGACCCGCTACTACAAGCGCAAGATGAAGCCCCGACCGATCAACGTTGGGGACTTGGTCCTCCGCACTCTGGAAGTAGCAGGAAAGGGAATACAAGGCGACAAGTTATCTTCGACCTAAGAAGGGCCCTTCGTCATCACGGCCATGGTGAAGACAGGGACTTACAAGCTGCAAAACGCCGAAGGAAAGACTCTCCCCCACACTTGGAATGCGTAAAACCTGCGACGATTTTACTAGTGATTTCTTGTTATATGTTTTTTAACGCATTCTCTAGCAAAAAGACTTTTAGCGTGCGTAAGCCACGTGCCTAGTCCCACGCAAGTTATCTCATTCTCATATTGCATTATGTTACTTCAAATCTTGCCTATTCAAACAAGCACGACAACGCACTCAAATACCCTGTGGGGGCCTGCCCCCCTAATGAAGAAGCCGCGAGCAACCCTCATGCAAAATAAGGCGCAAGCATCCCTCGTGCAACCCCATGGGGGCCTGCCCCCCTCACGAAGAAGCCGCGAGCAGCCCTCGTGCAAACTGAGCCATGAGCAGACCTCATGCAACCCCGTGGGGGCCTGCCCCCCTCACAAAGAAGCCGCGAGCAACCCTCATGCAAACTAAGCTGTGAGCAACCCTCGTGCAAACCCGTGGGGGCCTTCCCCCCTCACGAAGAATCCGCGAGTGTCCCTCGTGCAAACTAAGCTGCGAGCAGCCCTCGTGCAACCCGTGGGGACTTGCCCCCCTCACAAAGAAGCCGCGAGCAGCCCTCGTGCAAACTAAGCCGCGAGCAGCCCTTGTGCAACCCCGTGGGGGCCTGTTTCTCTCAAAAAGAAGACGCGAACAGCCCTCGTGCAAACTAAGCCGTGATCATCCCTCGTGCAACCCCGTGGGGGCCTGCCCCCCCCTCACGAAGAAGCCACTAGCAGCCCTCGTGCAACCCCGTGGGGGTATGCCCCCTCACGAAGAAGCCGCGAGCAGCCCTTGTACAAACTAAGTCGCGAGCAGCTCTCGTGCAACCTCGTGGGGGCCTTCCTCCCTCACGAAGAAGCCGCGAGCAGCCCTCATGCAAACTAAGCCGCGAGCAGCCCTCGTGCAACCCCGTGGGGGTCTGCCCCCCTCACGAAGAAGCTCTGAGCAGCCCTCATGCAAACTAAGCTGCAAGCAACCCTCGTGCAACCCTGTGGGGGCCTGCCCCCTCACGAAGAAGTTGGGAGCAGCCCTCATGCAAACTAAGCCACGGACCTGAGCCGTGCAAACTAAGCCGCGAGCAGCCCTCATACAAACTAAGCCGCGGACCTGAGCCGTGCAAACAAAATAGCCAAGATGACATAAAAAATAACAAAACAGAGCTGGAATGATACAAGAAGGACAATCAGTGCCTAGAGGCAACAACAACTAATGTTAAACAAAGGGAAAAATACAATACATCCATCTGGGGCTCCACCTCCTTGGACAAAATCTCGTCACAAACCTCCTATGCAATCAGATAATGGTCTCACATATAATCCAATGACTCCAAGTACTCTACAAATTTTGTAGCCTTCAACTCCGACGCATGGCTATCAGAGGACAGTATCTCCACTTGCGCCTTCACCGCCCGAAGTTGAGTCTCAAGACCAGTGGCTTCCTCCCGCACTGCCTGTAACTGGGTCTCTAAGCCTGAAGTCTCCTCCTTCGAATGCTTCAACATCTGGGTGGTCCTCTCCACCAGGGTCTTCTCCACTTCCAAGGCCGCGCACGTACATCCTCTAGCTCGGATTTCATCCCTGATCCGATCTAACGGAACCATACAACATCCCGATCATGCTCCTCCTTTAAGGAGGCAAACAGGCTCGGCGTCGATCGTAGCTTCTCCTGAAGAGCAAGGTACCCATCCTTTAGACTCACGTAATGGTCATTCCAGGTTACCGCAATCTGCTTTTGGGTATTTATCTGCATAAAGAAAAGGCCAAAATTAGCATCAAATAGCAAAGAAAAAATAAGGAAAGGAACCTTGGGAACAAATCAAGTCCTTACCGCATCACTCATTGCCCTCAAAGAAGAGGACATTCGTGGAGCTACTGTATCCAAAGACACCTGAGGAACTAGGGACGCAGTTATCTGCACCTCGGGAGTCAACTCATGATAAGCATCATAAGAAGCCACCGCCACCACCGCGTCAAGGTCACCAGGAGGGGCCGCCACCGTTTTCCTCTTCTGGCCCCCTCCTTGAGAAGTACCGGCAATCTGAGCTGTGTCCAAAGAGATACCACACCGCAACAAGCGCTTCTCCTCCACATAGATGTAACTATTAAAGAGGCAGTTGGCTAGCTCACGAGGCTCAGAAAACCCAAGCACCGGGGAAAAATCTCGCTCCTTCCCCCTCACGTGACGACAACGATCGGGAAGCACATCCCCCACCTTGGGAAAGCCCCATGAATTCTTAACATACCAAAACAAAGTGTTACCAGGTCGGCAGTCCTTGTGGGATTCAAACTCTAACCAACTCTTATTGTTGTGAACCTCTACCCGCTCCCCACCATCAGAACGGACGTCGCACCAATCTCGAAATTGGTCCAAAGAAAATCGGCCTCCATGATCGCGAAAGAAGACAACTAAGCCCATAATTCGGGCAATTCCTGTAACATCCCTCAAACAACTAGACCCCTAGGTTTTGTTTTGTCATGACTAGGTCATGAAAAAATCATAAGAAGCTCAAGGGTCAGGTGAACAAGGGCTAAGGTGAAGATCACATTAGTCTGTCTATAGCACAACCTCACACCAAGCCTAGGGTTTTGACTTTAAGGCTCCAACTTGACCCCATGACCCTACCCCAACACCCTTTAACCCTTTGGGTGGTCCTTAGGGCCACTAAGCGCCCATTGGGGGCAGTCAAAGTGGCCAAGTTGGCCTAAGACCACCCTAACCCTAAATGGGTCAAACTAGCCTACTTAGGGCCAGTGGACCCTTCCTTAGCCAAGTGGACCCCACCCATGCCCTCCTAACCCTAAAGTGAGGTCAATGGGTCACCAAGGACCCATTGGGGTCAACTCAAGTGGCAAAGTTGACCCAAGTCAACTCTAGTCCCAAAGTGGTCAAAGTGCCCTTACTAAGGGTCAAATGACCTTCAAGGTGCCAAGTCAATCCTACCTAGCCCTACCTAGACCTTAGGGGAGGCCAATGACTCACCAAGGACCCATTGAGGGTGACTCAAAAGGTCAAATTGACCAAGGTCAACCCTAGTCTAGGTTAGGTCAAACTAAGCTCAAATGGGCTAACCGAAGCTCAAGCACTTTTCCATTTGGGCTAACCACCTCCTAATTATAAGATAATATGAATTAGTGGGCTGCAAATAGGCTAAGGGGATGAGCAAATTCAGCCTTGATGACTAGGAGAGAGAAAAACTCCATTTTACCCTTTAATTGAGGAGAGAGAAAGTGGTGAAGGGAGGCCAAGAGCCCCTCCCTCCATCTCCAGGGGGGCTGATTCAACTCCCCATTAAATTTGAGGAAGGTCAGGGGCCATTTTGGTGGTTGTTCATGGCCGAAACAGTGCACTCAGCCATGGCCGAAATATGCTTTCAAGGCCATTAATGGCATTGATGCCATGACCACTCCCCTCCCCCATTTCACTCTTTTAAAAGCACCACTGGACTCAGGGGAGCCGTTTACATACTTCACCTGAAGGAGACGAGGCATTCCATTGTACTGTTGTAGAAACCTGACCGACGGCACCACCACCATTGCAACCCGGCGATCGTCGCGACTCCAAGCCTCCAATAAGGTCTTCCTCTTCTCCTTTCTCTGTGGGTAGATCATAGAAATCTTTAGGGATGTGAATTGGGCTAATTGAGCTCGATCGGGGGAGGCGTTTTCCCAATTTTCCATGAAAAACTCACCTTATGGGATCGCCGGAGACGGCCCCTCCAGCGGCCGTGCCGCCTCCAATCGACAGCCGCCACCTCAATGGAGGTGGTGGAGGTGGTGGCCGACCAGGGAGGTGGCCGGGTGGCCGGCAACGGCGGCTTGAAGTTAGAACTGGAAGAGGGAATCAGGACCGTCGAATGGAGGTTGAAGACGATCCAAGCGTCGTTGGATCATGCGTCAAGATCTGTGCTAGATCTTTTCTATTTAAATTAATTAATGATTTTCGGCTTCCTATTTTCAGTCATTTTAGATTAATTATTAAAAATATCTAGGGGCTTCTAATGAAAAAGTGGTAAAAATCAAAGTTATAGCTCTTGAGGTCAACTTTAATTTAAATTTGTTTCAACCATTTTGGCTTAATGGTCTGACCTCAACACTCAAAATGGTGCAGCCAATACCTAGGACTAGTCAGAGATTAAAATGAGTGCCCCCACTTCACCACATGTCCAACTGACCTGAAATTTGGTCAGGAAGTCAATCTTACCTATATCTAGGTAAAGTCCAAAAATGGAAATTTTCGGAGAAAGTTTTTATATAGTTTTGGTAAAAATTTAATAATATAATTTATTTAAGGGGTCTAATGACCCCAACAACCCCCAAAACTTTGGTGGATGGTCTTAGGGACATCATGAGTCACTGATTAAAATCTTAGACCAATTGTCTTTGATTTGGTAGGGTTTTGATGTGACTAAAGTTTGGGCCCTTAAGTGTGAACTTAGGGTTTAGGATTCTTGGGGCATGGTGGGGCCAAACGCCTCCCAAAAAAAAGGATTGGGGCATGAGTAGAGCCTCAAGGTCAATAAAGCCACCCACTTGAAGATTTTGGGATGGGTTTGGGTGGTTGAGCCTTAGTACCCTTGTTCAAGCTTAAGGTTGAGCTTTTTAGGGTTTGTAAAGGACTTAGGTTGTTTAGACCTTGATTGGGCTTGGGGGGCTTTCTAGGGTGAAGTAATACCCTAGGGTTGATGTAGGTAGTTATTGCACTCAAACACATCACTTAATTCACATTAGGTCTAATTAGGCCCTTACACCTTAAAGAACAATTTTGGGGTCCTATGATATTGGATTTCCATGAGAGGATGGTAGGAGACTTATTAGTGTAATATTAACCTATGAATTATATCACATGTGGTTTGGATAAGTTTACATGTGGATTCCTTGAAAAGTGCACTATTTGGAGTTTTCTTAAAGAATTATTATATGTGACTTCCCAATATTGAATTTGAAAGAAATTTAGTCAGTTATGTTTTAAGACCATAACAAAGCTTTGGTAATTTTATTATGAATTTTGGATCAATAATTGGAGTACTTCATTCATAACCTATCCTGTTGCTATATCTACTTAGGAATTTCTTATGAACTAACCACTGACTAAAAACTTATGAAATTTAGTCAGAGAAATTTTAATGACATTGTAAATCTCTATAAAGTTTTATGGAATTTTTGGAAGCCTGTTTATAGGGGTTGCTTCACAAGGTGCTAGTTTTTAAGTACAATTAATTGACTTTATTCTAGTACCTAATGAGCTTGATAAATTGTGATTCTTGTTCAGAGGCTCTTTCTGGTCACTCTTGAGGCTCAGTAATTTTTCCATAATTTTCTATTGTTTACTTTTAGTTCTTTCTTCATTACCCACAATTAATAGATTTATATTGGGTTAATTAATTAGAAGCCAAATCATTTGAGGAAAATCATGAAACTTATTATTCTCTGATATTTAGGCATCATATAGAGTTCATAATTCTTGTATGGCCATACCTTAAGTAGATCTAGTACTTCATGTTCAAATTAACCATGGATTAGTTCAGGGAAAAATAATTAAATACCAAATTTAATTATAAAATTATGAATCTCTGGATTTTGGTTAAATATAGTATGGTAGGCCCTCAATAAATATTTCATAGCTTTTGGATGAAGATTTGAAGTACCTTCTATCATGAACATCATATAGCTTAGGGTGGTGGTCTGCATATAGTAAACTGCAGAATTTGAGATAGAATGTTAAGAGAGATAGGATCTGGGGTCTTGATAGTTACTGAATAGTGAG